>JBBPDH010000007.1:13306967-13320182 GCA_037974565.1 Clupeocharax schoutedeni
ATACATTTCACTGTGTGTTGTACTCGTATGACTGCATGTGATAAATAAAGTATCTTGAATCTTGAATCTTGAATCTTTAAATGTAAGGATATTGCATGAAATTGCCATTTTGCTGATAAAGCATAAATTGTTCTAACTTGTAAGACAAGGATGGTTTGTGAGACTAGATCTAACATGATCTTAAGGAAAATCGGCTTCCCATGTAAGATGAACAATAAGATCAATGTTGCCAAATTTTGTATCTTCTGAAACATCATTGCAAATAAATGCATCACTCTATTTGAAAGAAAATAACTGTCAGGAAAGAAAGTGCAAGGATTTAGGGACAAGGTTCTGGCAACCCTGACTAATAGAAACAGCACAGCATGCAGTAAAAGCAGGGGAGAAGGATCGATTCATCCCAAGGCATACTGCACATCTCACTCCTCTCATTCTCTTACTATTCTAAAGTGCACCTCACAAGCCTCATGGTGTCGAAGAGGAACAAAGCCTTGGAGATGGGGTCAAATGAGGAAAAATAAACCTAAGAAGAAGGGGAAGAATAAAGAAAGTTTCTGTTCATAAGCCAACCTCCTGTTATTTCTCTTTCTCTTGCTTTCTCTTCCCTCGTTTTTACAATTTTCTTTCTGCTGTCATTTCCTTGTCTTTCTTTTTCCTGTTTTCTGTTTTTGCTCTGTTAAGATTACTCTCTCAGTCCACTATACCCAGGTTTCCAGCTCCTCTGTAACTTTTTCTTTTTGCCGTTTCTCTTCCTTTCCTCCTCCCTTTTACATTCACATCGACTCTTCGTCCCTCTTCCTTTGCTCTCTCTCTCTCTCTCTCCCTGTCCACAGTCTTCTGCACACTCTCTATTCCTTGGTGTATTTTCTCTGTTCTCTGGGTGATAGCATCTCTGCAAGTGGCTGTGCTCCTACAGAGCTGGGGATGAATGATGATGGGGCTGTGATCGCTCCTAATCTCGTTATGTATGTTGCTGTGCCCTTGGGAGGGTCAGTGTGGGACGGGCCAGACTTTATCAGATTTCGCCAGCCTCTAAGGCATAATTTGCCAAAGGTCACTTGATGTTTGATATTTCTGCTTGTGTGAACAGCATGTGTGAGCTGCCGAACGAGGGAGTTCGTCAGATGAGGGGACCTAGCCAAAGGTTATGCCCAGATGATGCCCACCATAAATATCACAAGGACAAGAGGGACTTTTGAACTTACTGACCAGATCAGCTAGAGGTTCACTCTTTCAGACTAAGCCGTCTTTGATTTACATTGCAGCATGTAAACCCTGTTAATGTTGTACCCTGCGCCTGCAGGACATTTTGAATACTCAGCTGCGAAAAAAGTGTTTATGATGTCACAAAACTCAATATATTTACATATATCCATCAATCAGACCTACAACAGTTTAGTCCTGACAATTCACAATGTAGTTGTAAAGGGTCTTTCAGCTTGGAATACTTTTTGAAAAACGGGGCAGCCAATCACAACAGTGGTCATGTACATACAGTAAGTCTTAATGGCACAATATCAAAAACATTTAATCCTGAGCCAGCAGTTCAGCGCCCCCATTTTACCAAGCCTAAATAAGGACTTCAAGTAGTAGAGCTATTTGATGTGGATCAGTGTGAGTTATTAAACTTTTTGGTGTATTGGTGGATTCCTTTTCTTCACTTTCGGTTGTTTTGTACTTTAAACTCTGCCCTTAGCCTTTACTGTGTTTACTGTGTTAATCGTGCTTTTGGTTTTTGACTTGGTGCTTGCTGTGTTTGGATCGTTTTGTCTTGCCCCTCTGCTACTTTTTCCCTACCTGACTGTAGTGTAAAGATAACTAGTGTAGATCATCTATGTTATAATGGTTAGCCAACAATTTCACTTCCTTTGAACATCAGTTTTAAATGTTTTACTGGAATTGAGTCCTCTCTCTTATCATCATTACAATATAGAGATATCGAGAAGTTTTAATGTTTTTAAGCAGTAAAAAATTAATATACAAGTAAATTTAAGATGATTAAAATGTAGGTTACTGTTAATGTAAGTTTACTGGTATAAAAACAGAGAAGTAGTCCACAGTTCTTTTTATTTATGATTATCTCTGAAGTGAAGCTGTCGGGTAGCAACCGAGATTCCATTTCACACGGAACCTTTGTTCACCTTAGAAAAGTAATGTTCCGCAGTCATGTAATGCAATAAAACAGGGCTTATAATTGAATATGTATGGCTGCTAATGCATAAAGTGCAGTGTATTGTCCATGCTTCACTTCACTTCTTTATTACTGAACAGCACTGAGGTGTGAAGACTTCTTGGAGTACACAAGAGTAAAGCAGGCTGAAATTAATTCCATCCAGATGGGGATTCTGGCTGAAGAACATCTTTGAGTTGCTTGATTGACAAGTTTTAATAGCAAAATAAATAATTACTGCTTAATTTGTAACATTTCTCCAACCTTCCACTAGTCATATCTATTTGTCTGGGAATTTGAGTGAAATGCTGAGCATTCATGTATTGACAAAAGAAATAGTTCTTTTACAAAAGTCAACAAATTTCGGATTTTCCATGCATGCAATAAAGTACTGAGCGAAATGCATGCGTCTTAAAAGCAGTAAATGGAATGCTGTGAATACGAACTGACAGATGAAGTATGAATTGTGTGAAAAAAATCTAAATAATGAATTTGCAAAGACATTCTTGTCATGGTGAAAGCATACCACACTGCATGCCATGTGTTACAGTAAGGCATGTATGAAATAGCCTTAAATAAAATGCCTCATGCTTTTATAACATTTTGTTAAGATTTTCTTCAGCTAGCTTAGCCATGATCCAAAAGTCAAAGTAATCTAAGCATTGTACACATATTTCAGGGGTATCCGGAAGGATCTGCTAACTGTGATCTGCCGTCCATGACCTGCCATTTGATTTGTACCATTTGAGGAGTGCCATGTGACAATATTGCAATAGCATTGCATCAGAGAGTGAAGCACAACATTTATTTTATTGCATGATCAAAGTTTTTACACAGCCATTATAGACTTGCTGTTGTAACAATGCCATCTTTTCAATGTCTTAAAAAAAAAGTGGCGGGTGTATATGTGCTAACAATGCCCAGGCTACTTTGTAGGAATAAGTTCTCTTGCTCAAGGACTTAGAGGCAGCAATGCTATTTTAAGTTTTTGATTCCTACTCCTGTGTCTAAATTGAATTCACGGCCTGTCAAACAGGAAGGAACTGTCTATTTCGAGGTGTGTTTCATTTGCTTTTATGATATCTCCCGTATCTGGCTGTCAGCCAGAAATCAACTGAGCGTTTGCTTGAAATTCTACAAGACACCGTTCAAAGATGTCTTAATGCTGTGTTTGTTTGTTCAGCTGTGTCTGAAGGACCTTGCTTTACACTGGCTGTTCTCGTTCCATCGTTAAAGCCTTAAATGCAGGGCGGCTCTAAGGCAGCTGGGAGTAGATTCAACAGGTGAGGGTGTCCTGGTTGTCAGGAGCTCAGGGAATGCTTATCTTTGAAGAAAGGAGAGCACTCGTTTTCTGCAGACACCATCTGGCTTGTCTGTGGAACCTGTCCGAACTGCGCAGGAGCCCAGTCCATCCTCCATCATCAGGGCTCTGAGTGCTACTCTGCAATCAGCTACACTTGATCTGACAGCCTCAGAATAGCCTGACTTCAACTGGCTGGATCCAATCCTGCGGCAGGGTGTGCTTGTCTGTTCCTCTGGGAAGGCAATTTCTTTGCAATTTCCTTGCATGCGTACCCGGTCGTGCCATTTGATCAGTTGGGATTACAAGGTGGGTTGGAAATTTTGCACTGTTGCATACAAGCATACACGACGGGTGTCAGCACTAGGAGTTGGATTTGTCCTGCTGTCTCCAGTAACTCACCAAGAGTCAGCAGCTGCCTCTTCAGGGAAACGGCCTGCTCTCTCAAGCACAGCTGTCTTTGATTCATTAAGCTACAGTCCCTCCATGTTTCTTCAATAAGCATCTTCTTCAAAGAAGGCATCAGTTGTGTCTGATGTTGAAATCATCCTGATTGGAAACTTCTGTGGTGTACTGAGCATTTCTTATTTATTTAACTTTCATTTTTATCAGCCAGTGCCACTGAAACAAGTCTTTTGATTGTCTCTGTTTTTCTAAAGTCCCACCGCACACTGGAGATCCGTGATTAGATAGGATCAACAGCGAGTCTTGAGTGTTTTTCAGAAAATACTTTTTTTTGTATGTGTCAGGACACATGTGCAATATAACTAATCGTGATCATTCTGCTGATGGACATTATGCATTAGGAGACCAAGAGTACACTCTTATCCAAATCAGCTACTGTCTGGGCAGTGAGAGTCCCAGTCTACTGAAGCAATTGAAGCCCTGCAGTATCTAGATAGCTGTGTGTTTCAGGCTGCTTGGTCTTGAATTTGCAAAATGAGGTGTTTCATCTCTAGAGTATTTTCTGTAGATACACTTATTATGATTTTCCAAAACATCTCTCTTCTGTTTTGTTACACATACACATTGTTCAACATGGTCCAAACGTTAAATAAGCCATTAATTATATATGACATCTCTGATATGATATATGTTTTTGTTCTATATTGAGATCCTATCATGAATCTAAAGCTTTTCCAGTTTATCAGAAGCTTTTTTATCAGTTAATTAGTCAAAATCGTCTGATCACATGCCACTACTAATTATAGCAGCACAATAGGAAAAAAAAACAAATTTGCTTGTAAATGCCAATTGTGGATAAGCACTGTTATAAAACTATGCATAATTGCTTCACTAAGAACAGGTGCTGTGGTATTATTGTATTCTTTTTAAATTCCATGTACTTGACTAAGCACATGAAAGGAAATAATTGGATTAACCACAGTTCTAAGGTATTTTGGATAATGGTCCTCCACATTTGCACAAATAAAAATAGTGCCTATATACCAGACTTAAATTCTTCTAAATGTGAATACATAACCAGTATCTTTGACCAAGCTGTCTCAGACTGAAGCTGTTAATGATTATAGAACATAAGGAAGAAGAGTGTGGCTCTGTGCATGTCTGCACCTCTGGTTTACATCTTATTTGCTGGTACTTCCAAACCAAACACCAGTTACTTGAGTGTATTGTGCATTAAGCTACATTTTGATGTTATTCAGTCAATTTGACACGGTTAACCTTTGTGGGTTTTTTTTGCTTCTTGCTCCTAATAAGGTTTCACTGTCCTTCTGACTGATAATGTTCTATCAGACAAAATAAAGACCTTTGTGGTACCAAGGCAACAGGGACTGTCTGGTTGCTGTCTCATATTTCTCTCGTGAATCACCCCAAAGCCCTTGGAGTGAGGAGATGGAAGTCTTCTGCACTGGGTTGGTAAACAAGGTCTCTCCGCTGGCTTGTGTTAATCTTGTTAGCATGTGCGGGTCTGAAGGTTGTTTAGGTCAGTGTATCCTGATTAGCATATAAAAACTTTTTTTTTATGTCCCTGGAATGCTCAGAAAACCTAAAAGAATTCAGGATGCTTGTCATTGGGATGGCAGTGGTCTTAACAACTACTGACAATGTCTTTAGTAGAATATCTGCTATTTAAATGATAGGAATACTGTGTCAGTGTGTAATCATATGGTATCTCTGTGTAAAATTCATCTGTAATTACACAGTGCCTCTCCTTGCAGGTGGATCTCTTCAGTGTCCTACTATCCCTCCGTTTGTAATCAGCTTTCTGGGCACCGTGTGTGTCCACTTCTTCTTGTCTTTGGGAAGTACTTGGAGTATTTAGTCTGCTTGTGGATTTGCCAATAGCATTTTAAAAATCTGCCTTTTTGTACAAAGCCAGAGGCTTAAACTACACTTGGTTTAAAGACATTTCTTCCTCCGAGCCTTATGTTGTGCATTGGCTCTCTGGTTTTTGGTTTTGAGAGAGATGGAGGGATGCCAAGCATTTTTTTCCCCTTGAAATAATCGGAGAAACGAGGAACTGCAGAAACTGAACAAGTAGACAAACAAAGCCTTAAGAAAATGGGAACGGGAAACAGCATTTTTTTTGTTTGTTTTTTCTTCCCATTCCTTTTGTTCTTTTTTCCTCCATCAGATAAATTGTCTAAATTATGGTCCATATTTGCCCAACTCTGGTTAGCGAAGTGTTGACTCACAGCTGTGATGTTATTTACAGTAATTGTTTCTCACTGTTCTGTGTGGTCCTCCTGTTCCTGCAGGCTCCTACATGATGGTGAACTCCTCTCAACATGCTGCAGGCCAGAGAGCACAGCTGCTGTTGCAGACGCTCAGTGAGAACGACACACACTGTGTCCAGTTCAGCTACTTCCTGTATAGCCGGGATGGCCACAGCCCCGGGACTCTGCGAGCGTTTGTGCGGGTGAATGGTGGGCCCATGGGCATTCCGGTGTGGAACGTAACTGGCTCCCAAGGCAAACAATGGCATCAGGTGGAACTGGCTGTGAGCACCTTCTGGCCCAATGAGTACCAGGTAAGACGAGTCTAGGTTATTAATTTGGAATGAAAGGCATTTAAAAAAAAAAATTTGCTTAAATTAATTCCCATAATGCCTCTTCAATTTTTATCTGTTAGGTCATCCCCTGCTTAATATTCCTTTGACTTCTGGCCTTAAACACTTTGGCAACATCAAAATGCCAAAACTGTTCTAAAAAGCATTTTTACCATAACATAGTTAAATCACAATAAAAAAGTACAAAAAAGTGTCTAGTACAGCACCTACTAGATAAGTGGGAAACACTTATGCCCAGTCAACGGCAAATATTACCACTGGATCATAATTAGAGATTATCTCTGTAATGATCAATAAGTGGTTGAAAACGATTTTGTACTGTTACAAGTTATATGAAGGAGCCTAATACATGACATTAATGTCTATAGCCATAAAACAAATTCTTTAATTTTTAGCACAATAAGACAAATTACCATTATTATTTTACCATATAAATTTGACAGTTTGTAGATCAGTTGGAGTTAAATATAAAGGCTGGGTCCCTAAGTATCCAAGGCTTGTAAGCACATCCACACATCTTTGTAAGAGTTAGTAACTGAACTACAGAAAGCAGTTGTGACGGGTTTACAGAATTAAAACTTGGGCTGCCATTTTCAAAAGTAGCTTTAATAGAAAGTTTGTCTGGCTTCAGTGCTTGAGACCTATGGAACTAGTTTTGATGACAAGTGGATGTTGTAACACATTGGTGTCCAATTAGAGGATCACTAATGACTGAATGTTAGGACTTCATCTTTGGCCTCAGCCCAAGCATTACACAACACAGCAGGAGAGGTGACCCTGTTATTAATCTCGACCTCTGCTCTTTTTAATTAGCATTGATCTGGGCCTGCATGTAGGTTAACGCTACAGGGCCTGGACAGATGTCAAATGTGCACTGAGGGAACATTGTTGGTCTAGACTCACTAAAAGGTGCAGGGGTTAGTATTTTTATCGTCAGAAAGCATAAATGGGATGTAACACATGAGTGAGAATTACTATGGCAGCCACCAGCTATAAACAACACACACACACATGCACACTTAACAGCTATAGGACAAACATATTGTCTCATATCACCTCACCTGATGCCCAGCTCTACTATTAAAGCAAAACGGCCATGAAATCTCTAACTATGACACCTTTTGGCCTGCCTCCACCCAGTCCCCTGATTGATTGGTGCCTGTGGCCGGCACCCTGTTGGCCCTCTGGGCCGTCATGGGGTGGAAGCAGGCAACCACTGTGGGCTTCATCCATAAATTCAATTTCTCCTTTCTGCAAACTCTGCGCAGCTGTCAGAAAGCAATTAAGTTGAGTAGTGTGTGTTTTATCGTGAACTGTCAATCCCTCTGACTTAATTAACTTTCCCACGGCGGTGAAAAGATATGACCTTCATGTGTAAATAATAGCCCACTCACCATGCCACACTGGTGAAAGGTGGGGGCAATAGCGAAAGCATATTAGACACCAATGATGAGAATTTGGCTTTGGAATGATGGAGATTGCTCGTCCACACATCCTTCTAACTGTGACTGACAGCAGAGACCAACAGCACAAACAAAAATGCATAAAAATGCAATAAAGAAGTATAACCAAAATGTTCCTGTTTTGATTTGTGCTTATGAAATATGCAAGGTGATTCATTGTTGCCACATATCTGTCTTCTGGAAAAGTTTTTCTATGAGTTCCCACTGTTTCCTTATTAAAACTCGGAATGAGTAAGCGGATACACTGGGCTGTGTGGGCGATCTGCGAGAGATTGTGAGTTGCATTATTGTGTGTGACAGACTGAGGGTCGACCAGTGCATAAACGATGCCCGTAATAGCAGATGCGATTGGCTTGATGAGTTTAATCCTTGCTTCCGTCACACTGTGGTAAACTCAGGATCTGGGTGGGAGTCAAAGCTTGCATATTCAGACTAGGGCTTTATTTATGCCAGTGTGCAAATCAGAGCGTGTGCAGGGTGGCCTAAACCCATACTCAAGTAAAAGAATTGTTACTTCAGTCAAATAATGGCTCACGTAAAAGTAAACAGCTTAAGTAGAATGATCCTGACCCAAAAGTACTGGCTCAGAAAATGACAGTATAGAACTGCTTTTATTGTTTTCTAGTTCTGTTTTCCTGTTTAGTTGTCATGCCAATAACAGACATTGCCATCAGTGTTAGGTCTCCTGGTGTTTCATCTGTAAAAGAGATCTATAACACTGAATCACAAAATAATCATTTCTGCCTGCTCCTTTGTCTAATCCATGTGTTTGAATTCAAATCTGAAGGCGCATTTTGTGTATCATGTCAGGATCCTAAGTTATGCATGCATCAGATCAAGACAGGATAGAGGATTTATTTTAGTCATACAGAAACAGCAGTCTGAGGAAAGGGTGAAGGACAGTTTTCCTTTAAGTGAAAGTGACCATTGTCATACGTGAACACACCACTGAACACAGTGTGAACAGCATGAAATTCAAGCGCTGCATTATGCATCAATTTTACACCAAAAACAGTAAATGTTAGGAATAATCACTTTCTTTTTACATTTACCACAAATATAACAAAAATTGTCAGGAGGCTTTAATTGTCATAGCACTGAATTCAACCAGGAAATGTATTTCAGTAGCAGACAGTAGCAAACACACATGAGACAGAAACAGCTGTTATTCTGTTGCCATGCAACAATATGTGTATCAAAACACCAAATTATTAAAAAAAAAATTATGCCCAGAACTTATAATCTGGACATGCTTGGAAAATTTGGCTTGCAGATTTGGATTCAGTTCAATAACGTTTTACTACCAGTAGCAAAATATTTTGTCTTACACTGTAATATCAAATTTAGTTCATGCTGCTTCTTTCAGATGAACCAAAATCAGTAGAAAGTGCCAGAACCTGTTTTTGTGTCTATATGCACATGCGTGTGATGCTATATGAAAAGGTTACTGTGTAGGTGGGCTCCTATTTGAGAATGTTCCACCACAGATGAAGGGAAGATAATCCCATCCCCTGTTCTGAGGAGGGGCTGTGTGTAATGTAGCAGTGGAAAAGCTACATCTATCTACGGCTGCTGTAGACAGGAAAGTAGGAGGGAATCTGGTTTGGCTAGAAACATTTAGTCAGTCTTCATCTGCTGTGAGCAGAACACTCTCAATAGTCTTCATCCTTTCTTTTTTCCCTTTATTTTGCCTTGCTAGCTTCCTTCCTTGCTTTTTGCTGTCCCTCTGTCTGTCTGTTCTCCTGCTCGCTTTCTCCCTGTTGCACAGTTCAGCTGGACTTGTGTGAAAGCCTCCTAATCATTACAGAGGGAGAGAGAGGGAGAAAGGGAGATAGAGAGAAACTGGTTCAGTCTTCTTATGCTGGTAATCTCGGCTCAGCCACTTTAAAGCCCACATCTCCCCTGTATACAGCCACACTCTGCCAATACACAGCAGAGAGAGAGAGAGAGGGAGCGGGAGCAAGAAAGAAGTGGGCAGGGAAACAGAAGGAGAGGGAGCTAGAGAGAGGGGGGGGCGAGAGAAAAGGAACAAGCAAGAGATAGATAAACCTTTATTAGTCACAAAGGGGAGGAGAAAGGGAGAAAGGAAAAACAAAATAGAAGAAAGGAGAGAGAGTGAGAGAAAGAGGCAGACAGGGAGAGAGGGTCATGGAAAAATGGAAATAAATGTAGTCAAAGAGAAAAGGAGGGAGAAGGAGAGTGATGAGAAGGGAAAGAAAATGAGATGGGACAGAGGGAGTGTAAAAGGGATAAAAAAAAGAGAATAAAGGTGTGAAAACTCAGCTCAACTTATCGGAAAGGATACTACAGAATGAATGAAGAATTAAACATGTCCCCTGAAGGCCATCCACTGTTATCATGCTCCGTGTCTCGGCCAACAGATGAATAAAGCATCAATGAAGGAGGTTGAGGAGACATTCTCCTGAGGCTCCACAGGTGGCCTGACTGTGCTGGGCTCAATGCTCGATGCTCGCCAGAGGCTTTTTTAGTGCTAAAGCGTGTGGCTTTAAATATTTAGTAGAGTTGGTTGCTGCATCCGCACTGGCAGCCAGCTCATCCCCTGTGGATCTGAAGCAATAGGCTGGGATAAAGAGGTCTACCACCGTCAGGAGCAAATGAGACAGCTGTCAGTGGGGGTGTGCGACTGAGCCTGCAGGTGATCAGCACCTTTCATACACACTCCACCCCTGACTGTCTACGTGCGACAAAACCAACAGGGCTGCTCATGGGTTCTGATATTCTATTTATTAACTGTTACCTTCGCTTACCATGATCGTTTTCACCACCAACGTCTTCTTTCTTCTTATTATTTCCTGAAATTTCATTCCTAAAAGAGAGCTGTTCACTAAAAGTAGCACAATCATAATAAAACTAGTCCCGAAATGGCAATGTTATAGAAAGGCTTTAAGGTTTAATATACATTTAATGGCCTTTACATTTCCATTGGTCCATTGATCATGAAATGTTTTCCCAAGGTTAATGGCAGCTTGAGTTTTCAAATGGCGAACACTGTAAAATAAAAATACGAGAATACAGCACGAAATCAAAGAAAAGTTTGAATATAAAAGTGCAAATGCATAGTCTGTGTAATGCGAGAATAAATAATGCAAGGCACTGAACAAAGCACAGGAATATGTACCAGTGAATGGGATCTTGCTGCAGTTTTGAACTGCCTTCAACACCACGGTGTGTTTAAATGTGAGAGGGCTCACTGTCTGCACCGATAAAGATGGGCTTCCATCCATATTTATGTGACGGGCCATGCCACATTGCCTGCTATCTCTGCGTATGAGAACATCAAGAGGACAGGGTGGGTCAGAGTGAGAAATTGGAGAACAGGAGATACAGAGAAATGAGAGGGAGACAGAGAGAGAGAGAGAGAGAGAGAGAGAGAGAGACAGAGAAATGAGAGGGAGAGAGAGAGAGAGAGAGAAAGATGAGCTTGAAATATCACTTCGAGCTTAAAATATTTGATTTGAAAGCTTGCCTGTCTGCTATGCTCAGCGCTGTATTTCTGCTGTTATTGGTGAAGGTGTGTGAGATAGGAGAAACCTTGTTATCAAATATTAAAGATGTTATCGAGCCCGCCAATACTGCTGAAGAGAGTTGAATCCTTGTACTCTCTCTCAGTCCCTCCCTCCCTCTCTCCCTCTGTCTCTCTCTCCCTCCCTCCCTCCCTCTCTCTCTCTTCCTCCCTCTCCCTCTTTCTGCTTCTCTGGCACAACCGTAGCACTTTTCCACCCTTATAATAGCCTTCATATCAACAGTACTTCACTGCCATGACTGTTTCCCATGCATTATAAACATAGCCCAAGGAAAACAATGGAGCAATTAAACATGGGCAGTTCAGTTAAAACACAGTGGGCTTGATTGCCGAAACAATAAGACTGCATTAATAGAGGGAATGAATACGTATAACAGAGAACAGAATATAAAAAGGGATTAATGAGATCCCCTTAATATATGCATTAAAATGGAGATGAATGAAATCCTGGCTATAGATATAGTATAGTATGCAAATTAAACTAGATGAAATAAAGGTTGGGCGTTGTTGATACAGACTTATTCTATCATTATGGTTTCCTAGGTTCTGTATTTATAATGTTTTGTCATCTGGGTTTGCATTTGCCTTCATAACATATTCTAGAGAGACGAGCTGTGAGATTCTGACATTGCAGTATAAAAAAACACTGGCGAATTAATATGACATGAATAAATATTAGCTCACATTACGATGACCAGAATAACTTTTCTTGGACTACATGATTCATTGAAACACCCACATAATACTTATCTGACAATGTGATTGGTCAATTTTTTTACTGTTACAGATTAGGTTAGAGGCCTTATTTAAATATTTCAGTCTTACTTAAATCACAATAATACACGGTGTGCACAATTATAGAGTAAATTCAGTACGAAACAAAACTTAGAACAAAAACTGTGAATACAAAATACATTTCTTTTTGTGCATTGGAAATGTGTGCACATTCTCGGGGGAATACATATGTGTGCACAATTATTAGGCAACTATTAGTTTGCAGAATTATTATGTGACTACAATTTCATTTTTGCATTTACTTTATTAACAAACAACTCATATTTAACTGATACTGCAACTCTAACTGTTTGATAGATCTTTTCTGTCATTTAAACAAAACTAGTGACCAATATAGCCACCCTTCTTTTCAATAACAGTAATAATCCTGCCATTCATGAAATCTGCCAGTTTCTTGATCTGCTGATGATCAACGTTTTGTGCTGCCGCAACTACAGCCTCCCAGACACTGTTCAGAGAGGTGTACTGCTTTCCATCCCTGTAAATCTCCCATTTAAGAAGGGCCCACTTGTTCTCAATAGGGTTTAGGTCAGGTAAGGAAGGGGCCCATGTCATTATTCTTTCATCTTTCAGACCTTTACTGACCAGCAATGTGGAGTACTTTGATGCATGTGATGGTGCCAAGAGTCACTTGCATCTCATGAGCCCATAAAACATTTGAAAAATCTGTCTTGAGATGTTTCTTGGCCCAGTCTTGACGTTTCAGCTTATGACATTCCTCATTTGGCCTGAGGAAAAGAAGCTGCATAATAATTATGCACACCTTGATATAGGGTGTATAATTTATAAATATTTATAAAACTTGGCGTAGAACTCATACTAAAAGTGTACGTGAGCTCAAAAGACGAAAATGACGTACGCAACGAAAAAGTCAGACTTATAAAAACGTTCGCACGCACACCTGCACGCAAT
>JBBPDH010000007.1:13320414-13332822 GCA_037974565.1 Clupeocharax schoutedeni
CTATCTATCTATCTATCTATCTGTCTGTCTGTCTGTCTGTCTGTCTATCTATCTATCTATCTATCTATCTATCTATCGATCTATCTATCTATCTATCTATCTATCTGTCTGTCTGTCTGTCTGTCTATCTATCTATCTATCGATCTATCTATCTATCTATCTATCTCTCTCTATCTCTCTCTCTCTCTCTCTCTCTCTCTCTTATACCCTTAAATACAGGAGAGAGAAACAAAAAAGCTTATAAAACAATATAAAACTCTGTGTTCTTTGAAAGACAGCTGTATAATGTATAATGTTTTGAAGACCAGAAACATGTGCAACACATTGCACTCAACAAAGGTTCATATATTTTTGTGAAAACAGAACATTAAAACTACAAAAGGGGGCCATTTGGCTGACACTCTAATTCAGAGCAACTTGCAATCATTAGTTTGCAGCGGAAGGGCTAATATTTTACTCAAGGATACAGCGGTAGAAATTGGAGGTTTGAACCTGGAGCTTTATGGATGTCGGGTACACAGGCAAGTGTTAGTCTACTACCACCATACCAAGTGACCAATAGAGGACTAATCAGGGCATCATTTACTGCTGTGTCTACATCATCAGAGCAGTTGAGATTTAGCTTGTGTGCTAGCTCTATATAATTAGTCACTTACGCAAAAGCTTTATGTTTACAATATGTGACATAATTTAATTGTTTTACACTGTCCTGTTATGCTCAACCTGCTTGTGTGTGTGTGTGTGTGTGTGTGTGTGTGTGAAATTGCTGCTGTGGTGAAAAATACTGAGTGAGCGTGTGTGTTAGAGAAGGGGTAAATCAGCCTGTAAAATCATGCGCTATTTGCGAAAGCAAAATTCTCCAGTATTTCGCGTACTTTCTCATTTTATTCTCCCAGATGGTAGATACAGTCACACATAACACATCTGTGAATTGCCAAGGATTATTCTGTTTTGCTTATTAGTCTCATTATTTAGCTCATTTGAACAAATGTTCTATGTAAACATAGTTAATATTTTAAAACACACAATTCAGTACACTGTGTCCAGTACAAGCCAGTTATAATATCATGTCCCAACTCTTGACACGTTCACTGATGACCACCCATTCAGCCTGCAGCAGTTTAGCCCACCCATTCATGCTAAAATGAGTATGACTCTTCTTTCTTGTTCTTGCAGTCTGTAGTGGAGTTATTGGAGCAGACAATGTAGGGAAAACAATTAAGCTTTGTGCCTTTAAATGTATGACTGTAGAGCTTTCAACGACTTCCAAAGTTTATTTTTTCTTAACTCCCTCAAGATTTCTGTCCAAACATAACACTTTGTTTTAAAAAAATCAAAATATCTCAGTAAGAAATTTAGACACAATACAGGAAAGCCAATCGGAATAGATAGGTTGGAACAGTCATGTCAAAATAAATTATGACTGTGTTTCTGTGATATGAAGGTTTGTCATGAATGTGCTTCAGAGAAAGACCAAGTGTGAGAAAAAGCATGTGGGTGGAATTATGGGCCAGTTTACATAGGAGCAATTAAAGCAGCCTTCTTGGGACTCCCTCTAATCCCTGGATGCATAGGCCTCCTGCAGGGCACTTCATTACCCACACAGTCTAAACCAGACTGCCTGGCTCTGAGTGCCTTTCCTTGGCCCGCTGACTGAGCTGTAGCCTCGTCCAACCTTCCTCCAACTTCCCCTGCCTTACTCTGCCTTCCCCTGCCTCTTGCTCTTCTCTCCAGCCTCCACGGCTCTGAAGGATTTTTCACACTGTGTCTGAGATTGTTTGAGGATCCATTATCTCCCTTTAAATCTCCTTAACAAGGATGAGAAACACAACTCCACTAAGTTACTGAGAATTAAGAACCAGACACGGAAAAGAAAGGATAAAAAGCGATTAAAACTTTTCCCCTTAAATTGAATATACCCATGTGCATGAAGCATGACAAAAAGTTAATATTCATAACTGGTATTTTTATTTTTTGATGTTAATTGTATGTGCCAGATTTTCATTTCCTATGTATTTTCTGAAAGCAAAAATAATCCCTGCTTAGTACAAAGAACTTTAATTGGTGAAGCGTTGCTTTGAGTCCATGTTTGTTCTAATAGAGCACATTCTGTAGATATGTTTCCCTTCAGAAGCTGGCTGCATAATTTCTAAATTTAAAGATCGGCTTTCCGTCGCAGATGCAGAACCTCAACTTGACTTGAAATCAGTATCAGTTGTGTACAGGCAAATATCTGACTAGCTTATCAAACTGTTTCTACGTGCC
Source organism: Clupeocharax schoutedeni (assembly GCA_037974565.1). Lineage (NCBI taxonomy): Eukaryota > Metazoa > Chordata > Actinopteri > Characiformes > Alestidae > Clupeocharax > Clupeocharax schoutedeni. The sequence continues at coordinate 13,322,680 of JBBPDH010000007.1, forward strand.
TGCTGTTTTATACTCTTACCCATTGCACTCTGAGGCAGACCATGACTGATAAACCAGTGAGGGATAAAGCCTGAGCAGAGTGAAATAACATAGGGTGATACATATTCAGAAATCACAAGAGAAAGGGCATATATGGCCAGAAAATCCAGTGACCGATGAATGTCTGAAAGAAAGAACAAGTCTGATTAATCACTGACCTTAAGACTGTGTTCTCACTTGACAAATTTGGTTCAGCAAACATATTACTCTGGTACTTCTCTGGTACATTTATTACAACAAGGAGTGCTGCTGCCTTCCAGACTCTGTTGCACATCAAATACGTAGGACCATTCTAACGCTGGGGCAGATGCTGGGATATAAGGCCAGTTGAACTGAACTTTTTAACTGTATGACTTATGCCTGATAGGCAGTAGTGTAATACAAATATGTAAATGTACTGAATATAACATCTTTTTTGTGTGTGTTTAAGATATAGGTAAGATAAAACAGAAGTTAGAGAGCTTGCTAGTTAACATCCATGTCATTATTATTTACACTTTTACTGAAAGTGAATTCATCAGCCCATCATCAGCTGACACAGCATGGTAGAAATGTTTTAAATACAGGGGGTGCTCGAGTCACGACACTGATCCATTCCTATGACTGTGATGTAACCCGAAATGTCAAGACTATTGTTACCCAAGGACCCGCTGTGTGAACAAAATTCATCTGAAATACCTGATGTAAGCGATAACGTCTAAAATAAGTAATTTTTTATGGTTCAAAAACTAAAGTGAGAGTTGAATTAATGCTAAAGGAGCAGCACATGTGAAGAAAAGAGGTTATCTGCAGGAGACTAACTAACTGGTGGAGCAGAAATAATAGCACAACATTATGCTGAAAAGCTGTAATGTATTAATACATAAACATATTGTCTTAGACTTATTGTCTAAACCAATTTCTAAAATTCTCAATCCAGTAGGACACAAGAAAATTGGATACAATACAAATACACACTTATTTGCAGATTGCATGCTTATTTAACAATACGGTTATCATTGAATTGTGTTTAGTATTCTGCTTTGTCCTGTCTTGCTGACATATCTCTCACACAGATGCGCATGTTTTCACTATACAGTGAAAACATTCGATTAAAATGCACGTTTAAATACTTCTCATGCAGCAAAGCATTACATTAGTCTTCAGCTCTGGTTTCAGGGTACTGTGGGAGCCTAGTGGAGATTAAAGCTGAATCTCAGTAGAAAAGCATTTCCAGGAGAATGACACTCTCTGCAGCAGCTGCACATAAACCCAAGGTCACTATGCCCAATGGCAAGCATTGGCTAGAGGGGTATAAAGCCCCCCATCATTTGACTGTGGAGTAATATAATGGTACACTCTGGAGTGACCATTTGAAAATGTCTTCTGCTTTCAACATTGTGCGACTATTGTGTGGACATACATTTCTAGCACATTCAGAGTAATACAAGAGCCAAAAAAGAGGCTTTAAAACAGTTCTATTTTGTATATTTTAAATACTATAATAAGTATATTGCGTGTGTGTGTCTGTGTATGCGTGGGCGAGTTATAGAGCTATAGAGCTTGTTGTGTTACTATTTCTTACACTTAAACTGAAAATGAATAACACATTTTAAAAAGTGTGTGCAAGAAGAAGCCTGTATATTAGTACAGATAACTCAAATATATTCTAAATATTTCATAAAACATCTGAAGCACCTGTGGTAAGTGATAAAATCCATGGATAGTAATTTATTTTTGAACTGGTCCAAGAACCAAAGTGAAAGTGAGAGTTGAATTAAATCATAAAAGAACAATGGATGTGAAGAATGGAGCTTGTTTGCAGCAGGCTAACTAGAGGAACAACGATAAAATGGTATAAAAAGGTGGTAAAAAGGTGTATTAACACAAGAACATGAATATCTAGAAAAAAATGATTTCTCAGTTTTGCTTATTTAGAGCAGGTTAACTTTGAAATCTCAAATTTTGCAATAATTTTTAAAAGTAATATGTTTTAAGCAGTTTTGTGCAACTAACTTCAAAAATGAAATTAAATTCCTGATTACTGATTACTCCCTGTAAAGGCAATCATATTACTAACGTGATTATTTAATTTCAAAATTAGTAGTTAGATTACTAGTTACTTCCCCACCCACACTCTCCCGTAGATGACGTCACGTGTACAAAGGTCAGACAGACACCTGCTTGCCGCTGATAGGCTACTGTGAATATAGATGTTGAAGAACTTGATTTTTTTGGTGCTAGAACTAGTTCACATTTGCAGTTATTTATGCAATTTTTATTTATTTTGCAGTTATTTATTTAAAAAAAAAACAATTTCACAGCTTAAAAAATGTGTATGTTTTCTAACAATCTCTCCTTCCATTCATCATGCTACTGAACAATCACAGACATAAAATACATTAAAAATCGATTCTGAGGTTTGAGAATATGGACATTTTATTTTATTACAATATTAACACAAAATGTATCTTAAACATGTCCGCCTGAAATGCAACATTCAGACTATACCTTTTAAAGTGCTCAGAAAAGAACAGAACTAAAATTAAACAAAACAGGCTTTCCCATTTAAATCTACACCAACTCCTTCAAAAATGAACAAAAATGTTTAAACAAAGTAGTGATGTGTCATGCCCTCTAAGAGCCGATGCTTTGTGGTGAATCAGAAGAACCGACTCCCATCGAGTAAGAGCCGGCCCCCCTTCTTTGAGAACTTTGATTGGCAGCGTGGCGGCCTTTTGGCCAATCACATGTGAGGATATAGGATTATAGGAGAGGAGACTGTAATCAGCAAACCTAAAACGTGAGCTGCATTTAAAAGATAAGGAAAAGACCTACAATCTTAAGGAAGAGGCAGGATCAAAAAGTTTTGGAAAATAAGCAAAACTCTTTTATTGGGTTACACCAACAGCTCTGGCTGCTGGTGGATAGACATAGAAATGACTCCCCCGATGGGTCAACCTTAACCCTAACCCACAAACTCGCCTGTTCTTGGCGCAAATAACATGGTCACCAAACACAACTTGCCTAGTTTTATTATAGGTAAACATGGCTTAAACACATTGAATATCTCTATGCCCCCACCAGAGGCTCAAGGGAAATGCAAATGAACACAGCAACCACACAGTCACACAGCTGGCCTGCTATGAAATGTATTTTGTTGAAAGCAGGCAGCAGAAGCACAGTCATTTCTATGCTTCACTCATTTGAGCTAAATTCATTGCAGTGCTACTGATGATCAGCTGCCACAGGCTGTGTTGTGAACACTATTGTGTTTTCTCCATTGAATACTATTTCAGCTAAATAGAAAGTGTCACAATAGCTGTTAAAATGACCCACACATTTTGCTCAGCTGGCAGACAGTAAACAGCAACAAAAAATAGCTTTTTTTCCCCTCGCTGGCGAGGATTATGAGAAACAATAACTTTCATGGCGAAACGTGGACAAACCCCCCTCCCCTCCCTCCCTCAATGCCCATCTGTAATAACATCTCATCATCACTGTCGTATGTGCAATATCGATTTGATTTCATTGCGTAGCGATGGCCGCTCTTCGTGTCATGCATCTGGATGGCGAGGAGCTATTCGCTGGTCCCCAGAGGCCCGTGTCCCTTCAGCTCAAATTATGAGCGAGTGTGTGTTTGTGTGTGCGCGCCACAAGCTGAATGAGACCAATGCGTCTTACTGCACACTGAGCCCTCCTGATGAAGCGATTATTTCTTTATTTCTTTCAGGCCTTAGGGGCCCTTAAAGAAGTCAGCATCTATTCACTCTCTCGCTTTCTCTCTCTGGCTGTCTCGCTATGTGAAGGTCAAGGTTTAGAGTTTGCTTGTGTGGAGTAGACAAATGAAGGCTATTCTTTTCTTCTTTTGCTGCTGGTTATCCTTTCCTCTGGCTATCTGTTCCAAATCTGTCTTCTCATTGCCCTGTTTTTAATATATAACCAGTCGCCTGTGCCAGACCACCTATGCCTGTTGTTTAATATTGTAAAGTAAAGACGCTAAGCTGTAAAAAAAAAAAAATTGGTTTAAATTAGTGAGCTAACAACAACTGTAAACAGTAAACATGGTTAAAAAGACCTTTAAATCCATTCACATGAACTGTGTACTATACTGCCATTCATGAATAATTGAACAGATTGGTAAGACATAGTCAGTCAGAACATTAAAACAGACAGGGGAAGTGAATAACACTGATTGTTGTTATAATGGTACCTAGCAAGGGGTGGGAAATATTTGGCAGTAAGTGAGTTATTGAAGCAGGAAAAATGCATAAGGATCTCTTTGACTAAATTATGACTGAGTCAGAGCATCTCCTGTGGCGTGCCTTCTGAGGCTCACTGATGCATATAGGGAGCAAAGGCTTGCCCACCTGGTCTGATCCCACAGAGGAGATACTGTAGCACGAATTGCTGAAAAAGTCAGTGCTATGAAAGAATGTGTCCAAACATAAAGTGCGTCGCAGTTTGCTGTGTATGGAGCTGCCAAGCACCAGACTGGTTATGTTAACCCCTGTCCAACCGCTCTTACAATGTGCATCTGAACACAAAAAAACTGAGCTATGGAGCAATGGAAGAAGGTGGCCTGATCTAATTGACTGAAGTTTCTCTTACATCATTACCAAGCATTTTGTTTTTCATTTTTGAGCTTTTTTGTGGTATTTACTCATGATATCCAAGACAATTTACAGCGTGTGTAATTTACAGACTGCTGGGAAAAACCTTTCAGGTTACACTGTCACTGGGGCGATACCCCCTAGGGTATGTCTTTTATACCTTTAATTAACAATCCTGTGTAATTACATTACATTTTGAGGTGCATTGTCTTCATACACCCTGTTCTGGTTGCAGGCAATTCATTTTATTTGATTCACCTTAAAAAGTGAAGCCTTGCAAGTATGTTCCGTACCCCTGGGAAAAGGAATTCAGAGTTAAAACTCATTTAAAGTACACAATTGGACCTTGAGGACCATTTTTTGCCTTCAAGAGAACATTTATGCTGTTTGTGTCTGAGAGGCTAAAATTTACTTTGGCAGCATCCTTTTTTTAAGCTCTCTTTCTGCAAATGTGCTTTATGTCTGGGCAGAATTTATAATATTGTGTAAGGTTCTTTTCTTTGCAATTGTAATGGAAGAAACATAAACTTCCTGTCAGGTCTGTATTTTTAGCATGAAGTAGCAGCAATCTGGCAATGGATTAATACTAACGTATAAATTAGCAGTGGATTAATTCTAACATATAAATATCATTAGACATCTGACACTGAATCTTAACAGTATTGCCCAGCTCTGTTTACACAGTATATTTTTTCATGTGGATTTGGTTTGAGCTAATGCTTGTGTATTTTCTGTGTGTGTTCAGGTATTGCTGGAGGCGACGGTAGACCGCTGGGGCTATATTGCTGTGGATGATATCCTGGTGCTGAACTATCCATGCTGTAAGTAGCAGTGTGTGGGTGGATGGAGTACGAGCATGATGCTTGGAATGACCCTTTTCACTCATGCACTGTTGTAGGCTTGCAGAGGCACAGCTGGACCTTCTCTTTGAGATGAGGAGCGGTAATCTTCCTCCTTGTTGAATACCCTCAGCAGCATATTCAAATCTATGTGTGGTTCTCTTGGCCTTTAGCGCCGCCCTAATGACTGGTTGTTTGGGAAAAATAAAGGAATGCTGTCTGTCATGTGCTTTTCCAAGAACTGAACTCAAACAGCATTCCCTCTGGCTTACACTTTAAACTAGTGCTCTGTTAGCTGGTCACTGTTAGTTTCATGCCTCGTGCCACGCGACCTCTTTGTGGGCTGCCTGTACAGGGAGGGCATCAGCATTTATATTCTGCCTGGGTCCTAGTTAGTAGGAGTATGAGCCCTGCTGTTTCACAGTGGGAAACAGGCTAAGATAGCATGCTGGACTTTGGAGATCATACAGCAGAAGATCAGAGCAGTGAGGCAGAGCTATGAGGGAGTGTGTGATGTGTCTTCTTCACAGGAACCACAAAGGCTTTATATACAGAGCAGAGACATGCAGCCCGGCCATGGGGGAAAAGTCTATTCTTTTGGAATCCATCAGAGGATGGTTTCGGGACGGGAAAAAGCACTGTCACTGCCAGCAGAAAGCTTACGTAGTAGATTTTAGCGTTTTGTTGATTCACACTTCAGCACTGATCTTTAAAAGTTGTAACTAATCAGGTATGAAATGACCACATATAAGGCAGAATAAAAAGCTGCTTGTATCAGAACTGTTTGTATGGTTTCAAGCAACCTCTGTGGTTCAATATTATTCACTGGAAAGCAATTAATGGAAAAATAATAGGACTAAAATAAGTACAATTGTAATATAAATAATAAAAAATAGCCTAACCTCTCTTGAATGAATAGCCAAAGAAGTAAAGAATGTAGTAAAGAAGTGAAATCCCTGCAATGTCCAGGAATACAGTGCACTTTCGTTGGCATATTCTCTATCTGCTATTATCCTGAATATCTGAATATTCTATAACCACCTCAAGTGACTCTTTATTGCATGATGTAAATTATAAAAGCATAAACTGTTTGTGTATTTTGCATGTGTGGAATTATGCATATGTGGCTGAATCTTAAATGCCATTTTTTAGGCATGTGATGAACTAGTTGATTGCTGGAGGCAATTTTGTAATTTTTATGTAGTGCACTGCATAGGAAGTAGGGAGATTTAGCCTCAGTGTGGGAAAAGGGTCACTCTTCATGTTATGCCTAAGGCTGTCCTCATGCCAGATTAAATTGTTGTAATGCACAGGATCTCATTGCTTATTTCTTTATATTGTACTATTACATATATTTTTGTGTTTTAATGAGGTCTAATCAAATACAATTTGAAATAAAATATTATTACTACAAAATTATGGATATAGTAGTTTGTACAAAAATGGAGGGTCTTCCCAGTCTGGCAAAGCTGCTCACGCTGCTATTGTTTTTGGGCTTGTGGATGATGAGTGGGGGCGGGCGGGGAGTCATTGTTTTAACAATCTTCTTATTTATTTCTTGGTCATGTCTTGTGGAATATCAATACTCAACATAAAAAGGGTAAGAACAAACAAAAGGTCTCACTAAATGGTGTCACAAAAGAACCATTTTAGAATCCTGAAGAAGCACCGTTTTTGTAAATGTGAAAATATAAAGGACCTTTTAAAGACACAAAGAAGCTTCACATAATGTAACTGATCTATACCACAGGGTTCTTCCTAGAGGCTTTACATTATGTTGAACCTTTGCATTGCAAGGTTCCTAATGACATAGAAATGGTTCTTGAAATGTTCTTAACAGAAACATAAATGATTCCTCTATGGCATTACAAAAAAGAGCAACTCCATTCTTATTTATTTTTACAGAGTTAGCATATCCTTAGGTTTGTCGTCTAAGATTTCTAGCCTTATCTTCAGTCTTGTCAGTCTATTACTATATTTTAACTAGAGGTGGGCATAGATAAAATATTTAATCTAGATTAATCTCATTGTAATCTTGGAATTAATCTAGATTAAAATGGCTCATTTGAATTCTGCCGAAGGTGAGGAAGGAGAGAGAGAAAGAGAGAGATACAGAGAGTAAGAGAGAGCGAGAGAGAGACAGAGAAAGAGAGAGAGATACAGAGACAGAGATGATCTGCACGAACGAGAGAGAGAGAGAGACAGCACGTGAGGGAGAGAGACAGAGAAAGAGAGCGTGAGACAGATGATCCGCACGCTCCGGAAAAGTCCCAAACGAGAGAGAGAGAGAGGCACAGAGAGCGAGACAGGTTTAAAACGGGCGCGATTCTGAAAAGTCACGAACGAGAGAGAGAGAGGCACAGAGAGAGCGCACGAGAGAGAGAGAGGCACAGAGCGAGACAGGTTTAAAACGGGCGCGATCCTGAAAAGTCACGAACCAGAGAGAGACAGAGAGAGAGAGAGAAAGTGAATAAATCTGCGCTAAAATATCAAGGTGAAAGTCATCATAGCTTACGTAGTACAGACCCAGCTCCCAACCCAACTTTGTGAATAGATTAATGGCGATATTTTTTTTTTTATCGCGTGATAAGAGTCTCACATTAACCCAGCACGTTAACGCCGATAGCGGCCCAGCACTAATTTTAACATACTTGTTGTTGGCCTTGTCTCTGGTTGACTCATTTTTCATCCTCATTATAAGTCGTCTTGCTGGCCCTGACACTTCTTTTCTTCTCAAGTTCAAATTTAAAGTTAACCACATTTTATTTGTCTTCGGTTCATCGAAGGGCAGAGAGTAATCATGACAGTGAAAAAATGTGAAGAATTAAAACAGTAAATAGGAGCATACGAGAGATCAAAGCAGAGATGTTCTGACAAGCTCCATACATACAATACATGTAAAAAAATTATTATTAAGGAAATATGGAATTTTGTCAGTAATGAATATTGGCATATAACAATCATAATGATGGTTTTCTTGACTCAAGACTACTCTAACAGTCCCAAAAACAGACAACTCAAGCCAGCTCTTAGAGCAACTTATGATAAAAGCTGCCAGTTAACTTGACAAAGAGACTGCAATGCTGTCATATTGAAGCAAACGTCCCTGTAGCCCAAGTGTTTTTACTGTTTTTAAAAGGTGATGGCAGTCACACATGCAGTGCAGTGTTAAACTCGCTACCCAAATTATAATAAACTATGATTAAGTGCAAAAATTTGCATACCCCAGCTGGCGAAAATAAGTACACACCCTCAACCCCTCGACACAAACTTCTGCACATTTGAATGATTTTTAATTGCTGAATAACAATTATAACAAAGTATGATATTGAAAAAAAAAAGTAAAACGTGATGATAATAAAAATGTGGCTTGTACAAAAGTTATAAGATGCCTTTTGTTCTTAGAATGAGGTGAAGGACTTATACAGTATAAGGCATACATTATATAAATTAATATAAGTACAATGATCTATTAAAAAAATCATTAAGATCAAAATGATTTCAGGTGCCATTTAACACTGAAACTGAAACTGAGCAGTTTGTGTGTTATGTGATGTTGAATCACATAACCCATAATTCAGCTCAACCTTGGGGGTTCTGAGTTCGAAATGAGTTGAAGAAATTGTAGTCTGGGATTTATTTCCTTAAGAAATATTGCTGCTGTTGCGTTTACCTCAGAGAGCTGGCCAAGGAATGGCAGACAGTTAACCACTTGCTTGTGGTGCTCTGATTTGTGGGACTGTGAAATTGTGGGGCTTTGACTGCTCTGTGGTGTTCACTTTAATCTCATGGACATTATTTCAAACACAATAGAAGCCAACATAGCAAATGTCAGTGTTCAGTAACTTAGGGTCTCCCAGTGTATTGTTTCCAAACCTAGGTCTTACGGCTGCACACTGAGAGCTGGTTATGTAGCCCATCGGGGAGGTGTGCAGCTCGTTGGAGTAAACAGGCCTGCTGATGGCCTCCGAGGGACAACCAAGTGCTTTTATGGCTTCATTAAATGCCACTGATATTTATTCATATTTAAACAGGGCTGACAAACTGCTCTTAGGCAACGATAAAGTCCGATTCTAAACCAGCGAACCACCAGATGCTGTGGTCAAGAAAGCTCTTGGTGGTGATGGCTCTCGCCTTGCACTCTGCCACCCACCTCCCTGCCCTCACCACATTCTACAGGCAGCAGATGGCATCATTTGAGCCCCACTGTGCCCATTAAATAATTAAGAGTCTCATCAGGACCTGGGCACATTGTCAGCATGGCACAGAGCCAAGCTGCGGAAATCACCATTTCGCACGAGCCTGAAAGGGAAGGACGGAAAAGCAGGGAAAAAAAAGTATAGCATGAAATCAGCCCGTGATTCTAGCAAAGTTGCTAAAAACGAATGACATTTCTGATTGATCCCCTTGAGCACAGGTGTTCTTCTCAGCATCAGTACTACTAGATTATTTAACAAGCTACATACAGCAAGAACATAAACTGCAGTATTTAAAAGTGTTTACGATGTAGACTAAGGGTGGACGGCAAACATTTTCACAATATACCACTATATATATACTGCTCACAAAAATTAAAGGAACACTTTAAAGAAACACAGATACATCAGATCTCAATATGAAGTTGGATATCTATACAAATAACGACAGGGCAATGTCTTAGGAACAAAAGGATG
>JBBPDH010000007.1:13333548-13346427 GCA_037974565.1 Clupeocharax schoutedeni
ATATCTTTCTTAAACAAATTAGAGCTAAAAAATGGAATTCTTAATTGGTCACTTTAATCGTTATATATGATCAGACTGCCCGCATTTAATGTACACCATCATACATTGTATGCAGGGTGGCAAATGAGTCTTCTCTTTTATTCCCTACTGAATTCCTACTTAAAGCATCAATCTTCCTCCAGGATTCTGCACGAATACTAGTCCTGAAATTGGCCTATTGCCTGGTTTTTTCCATTCATACATTTTGTTTTTCTTTTGGTTTCTGTTTACTTTGTGCTAGCAGATAAAGACACATGAATTATAAATTAAGAATAATAGACCAGCATGTCCACAGGATACAAGGCCTCCCGCCAGTTACAAATGCGGCAACCATGTCGTCCAACCGTTTGTGCAAACAAGTTTGACAAATCGTCTTCATGCATTTCCAGAAAGCAGCAAGCAGTGAACGTCTGTGCATAAACAGGCCGCTCTTTCTTCTGCATCCGCTCCGTATCTCCAGCCAGTTGTTTCATGCTATGACTGATTGATTTAGCATGCTTCCTATGCATCTTCACTAAGACGGGAGCCAGTGGCTAGAGTTGCTCAATGCAGTTGCATGTGTAGGTGTTATGAAGAGTGGTGCTAGCATTAATCGTGGAGTTCAGAGAGTAGAGGCATGTCCCACGCAGGGCCGCACAGCACTATTCACCAGCTAGCAGCGTGTATCTTACTCAAAGGGCTCCAAATCTCTAAGCTTTACAGCAATGCCTCAGTTAGTTTGAAAAATAAAACAACATCTAAAAGAATCTCCTGAATATTTATTCCCAGAGTTTACTTTGGCACCTATGAAAAAAGCAAATATAGTAAAAAAAAATGTTGCTCTCTGTCTGTATAATCCCACAGCAAATCAGTGTCAAATACAATTGTCATGAAATTAGTATTATTAGTAATTAGTAACCAGTCACTCTTGAAACAAAACTTTTTCGCTTTAGAAGCCCAGCTACAATTTACACCGTAAAAAAGACTGATTTCCTGTGTTCATGTTTGAAAATGCTAATGCTATATCATTGTTATGTAGTGTGCTTACTATAGGCAGTATATGAAAAACTAATCAACAAATCAAATAATTGCATTATTCTGGCTCAAATAATTTACCTTTGTTATATTATGTAAATATATAACTTTTTATTATTCATTTTTTCTCTATCAATATTGCTCTATCAATGATCATTTTAAAAATAGCACATTATGCAGCCCTAGTTTGGACTGTAGGGCAGATATATTGATCTGGCTTACACCAAGATCATCCAAGCTCTGTTTGCTTTATGCTTTCCTTTAGATAAAGCTCCTCACTTCTCACGCCTGGGGGACGTGGAGGTCAACGCTGGACAGAATGCCACCTTCCAGTGCGTGGCAGCAGGACGGGCATCTGAGGCTGAGAAGTTTTTACTAGAGGTGAGTGCAGCTTTATGTGAGCCGAGATTGCTTTCTATCACTTGTTTTCCTGTTATATAGAGGTATTTTTGAAGAGAAAATTGAAATAGTGACTCAGCCTGGGCTGTAAAACCAGAAAGCAGAGAGTTGCTGCTCGCATTCCATGTGCCTGATGCACACATCTTTTTTGGAGAGGAGGTTAGAGAACTTGAAACTGTCCATATTTCTGTTTTTATTCCTGCAGGATATTGAATAGTTTAATGCATTTTCTAAGATGGAACACTGCAGCACTAACAGATGGTTGTCTGTAGTCATGGCCTTAGGTAATGTGTCACAGTAGAATATAATATTCAGTATAATTTGTGTCACTGCAGCCACAGCACACAGTTAAAAACCAGTATCCATCTTGAACCGTGGATTTTGTCCATTCATATGTATAACAGTATCATGCAGTGTAAGACATCATGTAACCAAGTCTATTTGAGAGAGCCAATCATTTAGGTAGGCAGACGCAGTGCTATATATGTATAAAGCAGATAGAGAGAAAGAAAGAGATACACAATACTATATGCTATATATATAGCTTCCAAGCTTCCATGCAATTTGCTCAATATTCCAATGCAACGCTGCAGACTGATGATGAACTACATTTGGAGTAAGAGGAAAAATATATATCTGATTTTGAATCCTATCTTGAAAGTATTATATCTTTTCGCTTTGAGGCTGAGAGGAGCACCAGAGAGAAATTAAATCAAACATGCAATTGTGCCACATTTCCACAAAAATGATGGATCACTCATGCAGCCATGTGCAAGCGATCTAAGATCATGAACAAGTGTCAATGCTAGTTAGCCCTCCAACCCTCCCCATTCCTAGCCTGTCAATGTGAGGTATATGACTACATGTCATCATTACCATTTCACCTTGCTTCATAGTCAAATACCAGCTGTAACCCAGTTTATGCTTCTGCTTTCATCACAAAACAATGCTGACAAATGGTGAGTCCTGTCATGTGCGCTGTAATTAGTCCAAACAGATTGTGTGCAATATATCCACAGCTTGTGCACACTGTCTACCCAGCCTCATGGCTGCTAATTCGATGATAGTTGTGATTATGAGGTGAAACAAAGAAACCCTGTACTGCACCCACAAAGCCCTCTGATTGGCGCCAGTTTGTTTTATATGAGCCTGCGCTTGACAGTTGCTGTGGCCGTAAACAGCACCTTGGTGTGTTTTTGTTTGTGAGGGCTCCGGGCTAGTATGTGTGGTCCACAGACAAAGTGAGAGCTGAAAAACTCCAACCCTACAATAAACAAACACACACAGGCGCTCAGCAGCCTCAGGCGTCGTCCCGAGTTGTGTGTGTGCTCTGAGCTGCCGGTTTGTGTGCTGGCTTATAGAGGAGAAAGTGAAATGTGTTGATGATGTGAAAGGCTGCTATTCACGCTCAGACCACAGTTTAATTATCTGAATCACAGCGAATGGTGGCTTTTGTTGTGTCTTTGTTGTTGTTTTTTCCCCCCCAACAGTTGTTTATATTGCCATGAGGCTCCACGTAGCCATTCCGCCCCCTTGACCGAGTCTGGCAAGCTTCTTTCATGGGGGTTTCGCTCCTTACTTCACTCTCTCTCTTTAAACACATCCTTGCAAACAGGACATTACTAAGTTATACTGAGTTATTTTCTTGGCCCTTTTCACTCTTCACTCTAAGGTAGCTTTTTCTAAGCATGTTTCCGAAGATATGAGTGATTATTCCAGATGAGCAAACAGCTAATCGAATAAAGAGTAAAATGGTTTCCATGCATGGAACGTGAAATGGTTTTTCTGCCAGATATTAAGTTGAGTAAAGCACGACTGGATCTCAAACTAATGTCATGACTTTAAAAATGGGCACTCAGGTCAAGCCTGACCATAATAATATTATTCCTCCATAATTACCATTGTCTTTTCATGCATTAGCTTTTCTCTCAGGTAATATGCTTCGCAATTTATTGGGTCATTTCAACTTTGTTGGGTTTTTTTTCCCCATTATAGTTGGCCAGACATGTTCTGCTTGGTCCTAAGCTCACCTGAAATAGGAGCATTATGCCCATTAGCTGACTGAGAGTCTCTATTCAAGGACAGTTTGTTCATATATAGATTTTTCTAATAAATAAAGCCAGACAAAGTGTGTTGTATTTTGATTCTAAAATGTTTTCCTGTTCCCTCTGTCCACAGCGGCACAGCGGTGAGGTTTCCTCCGGTGGCTCGGTCAAGCACCTGGGCCGCAATCGTTTCTCTTTGTCCTTCCAGCTGGAGGATGTCCAAAAGCCAGAGCAGGATCTTTATCGCTGTGTCACTCAGTCCACACGGGGTTCTGGAGTGTCCAACTTCGCCGAACTCATCGTCAAAGGTAATCTTTCTTTGATTATCTTTTCGCTGCACAATCAAAGTCAACAGGAACTAGCAAGAATTTACCTCTAGTGGTTTGTTTCTGCCTGGATGAGACAGAGTGAACTTCTGTAATCACCACTCTGAAGCATGCAATTTGGTTAAGTCGCTGCCGGCTGTGCTAGATGGCTTGTGGCTAACACAGAAATGTATATTGCAGTGATCTGCACACACACACACACACACACACACACACACAAACATGCAAAATCTAAACAAATCACAAACTCACATTCACTACAGAACGATGAATGTTATTCTCATTATGTCAGTTAAAGTGAAGGGTCACACTCTCCCTGGGTGACTGTTTTAGGGAAAGCAGACTGAATATCAGTTTTGTTATTTATTGTTTTTGTTGCTTTATTGTTGCTTTAATGACTTTCGAAAATAATGTTAATTCAAACTGAATCTTTCCCAGATGGTTTATTGATGTTACTAAAGTTAATCATTAAACCATGTTTCCTTTAAGATCTGACACGCATAATAGTATTCATTGCTTTGCCAATATGTACCTCATTTTTATTCTTTTAATTTCTGCTAATTTGCATTTTGTTTGTTTATTATTGAGGCAGACATCTTTAAATGTATCATAATGAATCTTATATTTTTGGTAGCTGTGGGCCTTTTTAAGGATCAGATGATTTAGCCTTTCCTTACAACAAAGTTTCCTTACAACAATGTTTTCTAGCTTGTTTCATATTTTTAACTGTTTATTTGCCTTAGAAGAAAGAAAGGAATATCCAGTTAGCCTCCACCATGTAACAACATGGCACCATGACACCATAAAGAGATGTATAAAGTCAGAAAAAGACCTCTGTGTGTCCTGTGAATCCAATATTTTGTAGCCATTTCTTGAAGTTTCCAGAGCACTGGTAGCTTGTCTAAATTAGCTTGAGCTTGATGTTGGATTAAAATTTCAGACAATTATAGTCTCGGCAGAACTTTGTTCTCTATCTGATTAATTGCTTTTGCCAGCACACAAAACACATTAATGTTCTCCCTGTGTGCGTTCTCTAATCTCGAACCCCTGCGTTAAGGGGCCACTGTGTTTTGAAAGTGATATCAAGAGCTTAGCTCACTCAATATTTTGCCGATGCGCAGGGTTTCTAAGCTGTGTCATCATGGTGATTCAGTTGGCCCTCACCACTTATCGGGCGCCGCAGAAGCCAAACCTCTCATAACGGCATCTAACCTCATCGCCTGACACCAGACTGTCAGGCCAGGATGACAGCGCTCAGTGAGCAGTCACTTCTGATCCTCAGCCACCCTCTGATCTCTAAACCAGAGGAAAAAGACAAGAGCGAAATAAGGACAAGAAGGAATAGATCTCCTCTTACTCCTACACACCACTCCAGCATCTCTGTGAACGCTCTAAGACAACGTTCTTGAGGCGACCTAATCCCATTGATACGTGTACCAACAAGGATTATGCCGAGTTTAGTGCAGGGGCAATTTGGTGCATGACAAAGAGGCCCAGAAATGGAGTTTTATGAAACACGTGGACTGTTTGCTGTAAATGTACCATTGCCCAAATGGTAGGCCATGAAATCTAGTAATATTCCAAAGCAAGGGAGCAAAGTGAAAATCTGACCTCTGTTTAGTGCAGCATCATTATAGCTGCATAATAGACCTTCATTGTCATAAATTTTACAGCACATGGAATGACCTTCCCTTGATATTGGCTGACTTACAGTAGCAGCTATAGAATATTTGCTCATGTATAAGAAATTGTGGCTGATAAAATTCAATATCACATTATTTAATAAAATCATACCATATGAGATGGTATGTTTGTATTAATCACAGCTGTGTCCAAAAAGTGCACTCGTCAACTATGGCGGGCACTATGAAGTGAGTCAGCCATTTTGTAGTGGTGTCAAATTTCAACCGTCAATTTCACCCACTAAGTAGGGCACTACAAAAAAATCCTGTGCAACAAGCCAAAATCTGGGGGTCAGACCCTGCACACTACATGAATGCACATATACCATCATGCGCTGCGGGTTTCTTTTACCGTGCCCTACATAGTGAATGAGTGCACTTTTCGGTCACACAGCATACTACTGTTATCCCGCAAAAGGAGCAAGACTGAAGTAGGAGAGATGGGGAGGGGAAAGTGGGGCTTCAAACGGAGGAGATTCAGTCACACTTGCAATTTCTTTCTCTCTCTCTTTCTCTCTCTCTCTGCGGAGGACAGTAGTACACAGGGCAGTATCGGGACAAAAAATATCAGCCCGGGCATTTGGAGCCACGGTCCGTGGGTGGGTGTGGTACAGACAGGATTCCGCGCCGGCCCAAAATTAACTGGCTGGCCCAAATGCCCGGTAAACCCAATAGCCAGTCCAGCTCTGGTAGTACCTCCCTACACGGATCTATCTGTCACCCAGACCCCAACAGACCCCACTTCATGTGTGGTGAACTAGAAAGGCAAGACGTGTGTTTATGCGACAGAGATAAAAGATCTGGCGCATTATTTAAGCAACAGTTTGTAAAAATGTAACATCCCGAATGTCGCGAAATTAACTAAACTTCACCTTCCCTTGTTCACTATTTAGCTCCCTATATAGCAAACACTATGTAGTGAACGAGTGAACAAGTGCACTTTTCGACCACAGTTTGAGTACTGTTACACCGTTTGCTAAATGTTGCGAAACTGACACAGCTTGTTTTTATTGGACTGTTTTGTTGTTTTGTTCTGCTTATTTTAAATTAGCAAAGAGAACCTTTTGTAAATGTTAACGAGACAGAAGGTGCATTAGGTCTTGGATTTAGTGGGGGGTCAGTAAAAGTGCCCAGATTAGAATTAAAAACTGCTTGGCAACCGGAAGATTGTTTGTTGTTATAAGGACATAATGAATATAATGCTCAGTGCGTATCAAATACTTTGTGTCTGAGTTGCTACTAAGCTACTACATATCAGTAGAAATAAAAAGCCATGTCACTAAAATGCCATGTCTCTATAAAGCTTTATGTGTATGTTACAGTGTCACATACACACGTCACATATCAGTATAGTGAAAATATCATCCATCACTAATTCCAAACTATTTTGCTTATCTAAATATAGTTTAAAATTTCAAAATGTTTTGATTTTATTCATTATTATTTAATTTGATTAGTTTTTAATGTTTCTTTATTCTGCACTGTCCATCAAGTTTAAGGACATCTTACCTCTTTTTAAAATTGTGTTACTTTATAGTTAAGTAAGAATAAACACCTACTAACATAAAAAGCAACCCAGCAAAGTGCATATCTATAGCAGCATCATTATAGCGATTGTCATACATTTTTAAATTTCCCACTTGCGGGACTAATAAAGGTTTATCTTATCTTATTAATGAGGTATAGTTAGGTATAGTTTACAGCATTCAGCTTCATGTTTGTTCTGAGAGTCTTGCTTGATGTGAAGAGTGTGATTTTTCTAATTAATGACCCCCAAGGGGTGGTGGTTGTGGTTGTGGTGGTGGCGGCGTAGTGGGTAGGATACTTGCCACTAGACCAACAGGTCATGGGTTCAAATCCTACCCTCAGCACACCACCACTGGGTTCCTGAGCAAGACCCTTAACCCCAAGTTGCTCCATGGAGACGATAAAAGCGTCTGATAAATGTCCTAAACAATTAAAAGCACATATTGAAAATATTTTACTCCAAAGATACACCTGTAAGGTTTATTTACTGATATCACAGCAAGGTGGAATATCTTTTTTCCTATAGTGTGTACATGTATAATGTTGTTTTCCTCAAATTCAACTTTATTATATTTAAACTATAAGCTCATTTATACTAAATTAAAAAAAAAGGGTCCCTCCAAATGATTGACTTTTGAAGATTTTCATAGAGCTGATCGGAAAATTTCAATTTTCAGCAAATGTCAACCTTTCATCCTTCCAGCTACAGTACTAAAATCAATGTTAAGAGATACCTTGAAGCCCACTCATTGCTAGCAGCTGTGCTGTGTAAGGCATTTTAGGATATGGCTGCTTTCCCTCAACAGCAGGTTATTGGCCGTGGACTCTGATGGGCCCTATTTGGACGGGAGGTCCCATTTAAAATGCATCACTGCGTCTCAATTAAACACAGCGGTGGGACAGGTCCAGAAAGCTGTGACTACATGCCCACGAGCCAGCCTGCCTGTTTTTTGCAGCCTATACAGTAATGCTCTTATTTTCACCTTTAGATTGTGCAACTCTGAAGCCCTCTGCATGCCTTTCACAAACTCCCGCCCTCTCTCAGCCCTGCTAACGAGAGCCTAATCATCCCTTTAATTAGCTTGATCAACTCATTTCACAATTCACTGTTCCTCAATGGAGACATAGATTATGCGCCAATAGGGCTAATACACAGCGGCAAGAGTCCTAATGAGAAGTGTGCTCATTCAGCCCGGCTCATTTATAAATAATAAAAAAAAATGCATTATTGTGTAATATGGGGAAGGTCTCCACGAGTGAGGTTCTCCAAGAATGAAATGAAAATCCTTCTCCCTGTGAGAACACATTTAGTGTAAACAAACAGAGGATATAGGTAGATCCCTGGTATAAGGCTGATATGTTGAGTTAATATTATCTTCTGAGTCAGTCTACCTGACCATATGAGTTTTGTTATGCTTTATTGCATCTCCACCTGGAAGAGCTCTGTATGTATCCTGGGGAGCAGAGCGCCTTTGAGTGGAAGGATGGGGGTGTAGGGTGGTTAGTCATGTGACAGCATATTGGTGGGCAGTATGGCAAAGATATAATGATATAGCCATACGGTGAGTATTATATATTCCCCATAGCAAAAAAGTGTCTTCAAATTGTAAAAAATGGTGGTTCCACATACAGTATATCCATACTCTATTTACACATTATGTAATACATACTATAATATTTAATTTTTCGTTTTGTCTTATTTGGCCTAATGGACTAATGGCCTGGGCTTTTAAAAGCAAAGGATTCTGAATGCTAACTTCGTAAAGAAACTCTAAGATTTTTCCTTCTGTTTGCTGTGCTGTTCCTCTGGGGAGCTGATATGCACGTCTTCCCTTATGTGCTCTGCTCTTGTATTTAGAGATATCACACTTGTTCAGCTGTGTACATCTGTTGTTTTGCTTCTGGCTGTCTGAGAATACCTAAAGACTTGTAATGCTAGGTTAATGTGCATGGCTAATGTGATACTTGAACCCATAGCCTCAAGGGCAAACCTTCTATAAATCATTAGGCATGCCTTCTGAGTTCTGGTGAGAAGAGTTGCTGGTGATGTTAGACTAATTTCAGGACCAAATTCTTCAATATACATATATTCCAGTGTGAGGTATCTCAGCAACTCAACAGTGTGTTTTCTATAGAGGATTGTTTCTTAAATAACACAGGTCAACAAAAAATAAATTATAATAATCAGAAACCACGACACACATTTCTAAACCAGTCTTTGATGCTGATTTCAAATCTGCTTTCAGTTTTTTCACATCAACTTTTTGAATGATGAGTAATGTTAGATTTGCATTTTTTTTTTTTTGCAACATTTTTATTAAACTGCAAGCTCCAATCAAGAACTCTTTCAATGTTTTCAGTGCAAAGTCAGACAGGCGCACACTTTGGAATAGATATGTTGATCAATGTCAGTCAGCTACCACTATTTCTTCAAAAATGCTTAGCATATGATTATTATATGCTAATTATACCAACTATCATGCAATATTTAACTATTTTCATCACAAAAGTGTACAAAACACAGATTTGAAATCAACATGAAAAACACTCCAAAAAAAACCCCACATAAACTTACCTCTGATGATTTTGACCTGTAGACCCATGTAATCAATGGAACATGTCATTTGAATTTTTGTTTAGTACAGGCTAATAAATTAAATCTAAATTATTAAATGCTTTATTGTGGTTTGTCTCCATATGAAAATGAGGATAAATAGTACAAATGAGGAAGCCCTCGTATCAGTATGTGTATCAGTGTTTGTGCCTAAACCTTTAACCAGTACTGTGTGTGATCTTCACAGTTCCTCCCTCCCCCATCGCCCCACCCCAGCTGCTAAGAGCAGGCTCCACTTACCTGATTATACAGCTCAACACCAACTCTATCCTTGGCGACGGCCCCATCATCCGTCGGGAAATCGAATACAGAGCGAGTCATGCACCCTGGTCCGAAATCAACGGAGTCAACATGGTCACCTACAAGCTCTGGCACCTGGACCCAGACACAGAGTACCACATCAGTGTGCTGCTCACCCGGCCTGGAGAAGGTGGGACAGGCCCCCCTGGACCCCCGCTAATCAGTAGAACTAAATGCGCCGGTAAGTGTCTGGAACTTATTTTTCTTTTCTCAGGCTATTTGCTCACAACACATGACATAGAGCATAGTGTCTGTCACAGCCATGTGAAAAGTTGAAGTAGGTGCTTTACTTTAAAGTCAAGTTCTTGTCAAACAGGTGTTTTACCTGCGACAAAACATTCTTCTTTTAAGTTTTCAGAAAGGTGTGGTTAAGTTAAAAAATGTTTTGAGTTCCAACTGGTGCAACTGTCCAAAAGGATCCAGAAATGTCTTTTGAGGTGTGAAATCAGGTGCTTTTGGTGCAATCAGTGCTAACACAGATTTTCATCTGCACATACACAAAGCTTATCAAACCTCCACAGAAATGCTTTGCCGACAGGATGAGATGAACATCTGCAAACAATCCTATGGTCACCATCCCCCAGGCTCTGGGCTGTGGAGCAGTGGAACCATGTGCCTCTGGGATGGGTTAAAGTGGCATCTGTGATCCATAACTAATAGTCTAACATTAGTACCTGACCTCTTGTGACTGAATGCAATTAAATCCTCACAGCAATGTTCCAACATCTACCTTCTGAGAAGAGAAGAGGCTGTTACAGCAGTGAAGAAAGTCCCTGTGATACCCTAGATTTCAGGAGAAACACTGTGCAGCTGTCTGCTCACTTCTGGACTTGTAATGTAGATGAGTTTGAAATGTGGCTCAGGTTTTTGCCTCTGGCGTCCTGGCAGCTAGCCAGGCTGTAACGGTGCCCATGACCTTTGCCAACTTCTCTGCATGGTACTGCCCCCTGCTTTATCCCCCACCTGCATTTTCACACATTTTACCTTTCCATCACATCAGATAACATATTGCCTCCCCTTAACCTGCTCTGTGCCCAGACATGGACTATTCATCACTGGGACGAGAGGGCAGAGCAGAAAGGCCTGAGCAGTGAGGAAGAGTGTGGAAATTGAAGGTTTTAAAGTGACATGTCAAGGGATGGAAGGAAAATACTGGTATGAGGAAGAGGGAGAGAGAGAGAGAGAGAGGGAGATGTGGTAGTTCTTCCATTTTCACTTACACATTAAGCTGTGATTGAACTCTCTTTTGAAATGGCATATTTGTGTGACATCCCTAGTGGTGCCTGGCTGCACATGAATATTGCTTCTGTTAAAGCTGCTGTCATATTTGCTCGACTGTTGAAGATATAATTTAGATTCAATATAGGCACATCAATGGGGTTGCTTGTGAAATTAAGCTTTCTGTGCTCTGCACTGCCATTCTGCATTGTGCAGAATGCATATGGAGGACATAATTGACTGCAGGGCTGAAGAGTGTGATTGGGATTGCTGCACTGTCTGAGTGGGTACAGGGCTTTGAGTTGTTTTGATTTGATAGGCTTTAAACACACAAATGCATGTGTACACACAGACACACACATGCATTCATGCACGCGCATGCACAGACACTCATTGCTTAATAATGGTATTCTTAAGAGACGGTCCAGGATCAGGCAGCTCAATATCCCGATTAGCCGCAAAATGGAAGTGGACTCAAGAGATCTTCACTCCAAACAGGAATGGTATGAGCTTTTAGATGCTGATAATAGCCATATAACAAATGCTGAAAGGCAGATGCGATACATAATCAGAGGCACATTTTCTGCGTTCTCTTGATAGACTGATTCATAACACTATAAGATGTTTTAGGAGAGTCAAGAAGAAATTTGTATTCATCATAAAAGCATGTGCCCAGCATTTCACCATTTGGCAATGCCATGCTTTCATTAAGCTCGATTTAGCTTCCCCTGCACGCGGCATGAACATCTCCCTCTAGTCCATTCGTCTTGCTGCTTGACGGGTGTGTCTGGCTGCGATGCAGGATTCAAACTCACCTGACAATCATAAAATCGTAGACTCGCAGAAGCAGACTACACTCATAAACTCGATTTTCAAATGCTCTTATATTCAACAGTTTTGTGAAGTATGATAGCTCAGTGTGTAGTATAATTCCTCCTAATGTGTTTTTGAATAAAACTTCACTGTCTAACAACAATGAGATACACTCTCACTTCAGTAAACTGGTTATCAAACTATACTCAAATACAAATACAGAGGCAAAATAATGCTAAGTAGGCTACATCATGCAACAAAGAAGAAGGACGAAGAAGGTTGCAGCAGTGTTTATTCATTGATTTCATTCTGGTGAAACTACGCTTGTTTTATATGGAAAGTTGTCTCAGCCCATGATTTACATGAAGTTGAAAGAAGCTTTTCAGCTGCACTGCTAGTCAAGTTCTCACTGCACACTATCCGACAGTTCCTCACCCATTTATTCACTACTCCCCTTTGAAAATGAATGGAAACTAGATTTCAAAGACAAATGCACATGCAGAGGACAAACGTGATGCATTGAACCTTTATTTAGATTCAGAAGCGATCATCATATATCCATAAATAAGATGTTAACATAGTTTTCTCATTCACTTCTAGTTTGGTAATAACTACATAATTTAGTTTGTTTTAATGCTGGGCAAAGCTTAAAATTTTTTATCTCAATGCATCACACAGCAAGAGCATCCACGTTTTATCTAGTTTGTTATTGAGAAAAGTTACCCTCAGAGTCCCGAGCATTAAATATAAATATACATTTTTATACGCACACACACACACACACGCGCACACACGCACGTTTTACCTCCCGGAGAATAGCCGGGATTGAAGTTGAAGTTGAAGTTGAAGTTTATTGTCATTTGTACAAAGTACAGTGTACAGAGCACAATGAAATTCTTACT
>JBBPDH010000007.1:13346527-13358685 GCA_037974565.1 Clupeocharax schoutedeni
AAAGACATAAAGGACATGAAAGACATGAGAGACAACACAGTGCAGCAGCAGTAGTCTTAAGTTATTATAGTACAGTAGGGCTGTAGGGCTGTAGATGTAGGGCTGCACGCTGTGTCTACCCACGAGCCCCACGAAACTTTCAAACTAGAGGTATTTTTAAAAAAAAAAAACAGCATTAACACACAAATTAAATAATTGTCGTCATTAAGTAACTAATGCATTAATGTGATAATCACGCATTACAGTGCCTAGTTTATTTATGTGGAATTTTCTTAAATTTTTTGTTTCTTTTTTTTTTAGTAAAGTCAGGGCAAGTTTTTGAATGAATCAGATTAATTCATGCTTTTATGGTGAATTCATCAGTCAAAATGTACAGGAATGAAATTCAGTGCATTGCTTTTTTCAAATTTCTAATAGCAGTGTTATACTTTAAGTGAATCTGAGTCATCTGTACAGTAAGAGAAAGGGACCTTATCAAATCTTGAATTCAGCTCAGAGCCAGGCAGGTAGGGGGCCATCCTTATGTCTTCGCATACTCTGTGCGACACAGTCCAGCTGAATGGTTTTTGTAGAGGGAGCTCAGTGCTGCCTCATCTCTCTTTATAAAGCAGGCGAGTCTTGGTGTCTGTGTCGCACAGGGAATGTGTAATCACTTTCTCAAGCTTCTCATGAGCTGCTTGAAATGGCCTCCTCCATCGCGTCTGTACAGGGACACTATTAGCTGCTGTGCCCAGCCTCACTGCTGACAATCTTGTCATCGGAGTTGTGAAATGTTCTCTGTCGGCAGCCAAAGACAGCTTATTAGTTTGTTTCATTGTGTGGCCGGGAATATGCACATCCAGCTCAGATGGTCTGTCTTCTCCAAGCGCCTCGTTATCATTTTTTACTGCCTGCATTGGACATGCTTCTAGGGCCCCAGAGTGATTTCCTCCCTCCCAAAAAGGGAGGAAAAGTAAAATAAGTGTGACATGACTGGCTTGTTTCTGCCTCACCTCATTCCCCTCCCTAGTGGAAAGCTCCCAGCAGTGACCTACATAGCACATAAACCCAGCGACTTCCTGTGGGTGTACTTGAAGAAGCGAAGAACATGTAGCGGAACATGGATGGCTGGGGCCAGGTGTGCCTGATGAGCCGTCACTGGGATGAGGAGCGGGGAGCACTAACCCTGTAGATCCCCTCTGGTTTATACTCCATAAAATATTTCTTATTACAGTTTATTTCACTTTTTTTTTTCTTCACTGAAGTTCAGTGAAACAACCACAAATGTTTTTTTCAAAAGTGCAAATTCTGCAGTTTCAATTAATACTGCATCTGTTTTTAAGTAGAAAAAATAGAAAAGTAGAAAAATTTGTGTCAGTCATGTTTTTGCGAAAAGAAAAAATCTGCTTTATAATTTTGACCGTTCCTAGCTTTGTTCTTTATTCATTTGTTAGAACTTGACTAGAATTCTCGCTGTGATTCTCTATCAGAAAAAATGACATGTTCTCCCCAGGCCCTTTTCTCACTCAGGAAAATTCTCACCAATATCCTGTGGTCCACCATCTGAGCAGGAATCCGCCAAGCTTCCCCATGCATCAACATTACCTGAAGTAATAAGGCGGAAATTGGCCCATTTGAACTCCCAGCTGTCCTGGAGCTATCAGTACGCTTCTCCAGGCCTTTGGCTACCCTTACTGTGTTCTGTCCCATTTCAGGGAGATGCCAAGGAGTGGGCGCCTGCAGTGCAGGCTGGCAGTCCGACAAAGCCTCTAAACCGGGTTAAGGGAAGTGGAGTGGCACAATAGCCCACTTTGAGACCCTCAATGAGCACTGTGTAGATGCTTGGGTTGTGTTTTCAAGAGGACATGAGCCAAGAGCATCCAATGTGTTTGCTTTTAACTAAGAATCAATAGCTTCATTAAGACCATTAACACTCTATTTGCTTGTATTTCCTGCTGACCTTTACCTCTTGTAGCCAACACACTTAGGTGTACGCCGTCTTACTAAAGGCCCGTGATAAGGCTACGCTCACTCTGTTTTCACTCTGATTTGTGGAAAAAAAGACACTTAATATGCTGAGAAGGCATAAAAGAGTAATCACTTAAAAATTTAAAACAGAAAGTGCAACTTTGATTGACATAAGCCGTGCTTTGAATTCTATCTAGCAGTATTTAACATTGTCTTAATATGTTTTAAATGGGCAAATCATTATGCAGAGCTTCTGAACCGGCAACCTAACACAATATATTCAGCATTCAGTTCTCAATTCTAAAGAGAAACTAATGTGTCTTCTTGGCAAACAGGTCCCATCAAGTCAGTCCAGACTCCTGGAGACCACACATATATAGTTTTTCCAGAGTATCCTGTTTGACTCTTCAGGCTGGTTAATAGATGCTTGTGAAGTCTCAGATTGTCTCTATCCATCTTGTTGCTGGGCACCCACTTCTCTTTTACCCTCAGCATATAAAGCATGATTGTATTTTCCAATAAAATGGTTAAACTGGTTCATTTTGTTTATTTGGGTAGAGGGTGAGAGGTAAAGCTTTATTTGGATCCATCTGTTCGTTTTTTATATCATCCAAGAAAATCAAAGAAGTCAGTGTCAGCATGTGTAATCACAAAATTACTCCAATTCATCACAGTTCAGTTTCTGACCACAAAACATTCAGTGTTACTACAGAGGAGCCTATAAAAACGGTAGATTTCTGAGATTACTGTGTATTGTACTGGCTCATTGGTTGTACTGGTACAGGATATACTGGTTTAATGTAATTTATTGGGTTCAGTTGTATGTTGGCCTTTCAAAAGTCTATGTGCAACTGCAACATGTCCACTGTATTGTGCCTGCCATTAGCCTTTAAATGTCTTACTGTGGTTCTTAAGTGAAACGCCTGCATGCATTGGATGTCCTTTAAGAAGAAGCTTCTGGAGAAAAAAATAAAGACCTTGGGCAGTAACCTTATACTTTCTTTGCTGTCACTTCTTCCTGCCCGAGGCCATTAGTCACAGCCCCCACCTCCATTAAAAGAACAAAGGAAAACAATACATTATGCGGAATATTGTTTGACAAAATGCATTGATTTTGTTCATAATGGAGCGTGACAAATGTGTTCATTGATGATGTGCAATAGTGTCCTTTGTTCACCCACCTCAGAAACACTGGGGTGACTGTGCTCTCCAGAACAGAGGCTATCTCTGTCTCGTCAGCCACTATTGCATGGGCTACAGACAGGCCAATAGAAATGTCTGTTTCTGTCGCTCCAGCCAAATGAAGGCAGCATTAACCGGGCAGAAGCCATGCATAAGTGCTATCATTCTAAAAATAATTGGTCAGATACAGTGACCCAGCAGTAACAATAACTGGCAGAATTGGATGTCCTTGGTCGGGGCTTGTATTTTTGTCACCACATGGCCTCTGGGCGAGGAGCAGACAGAGACTTCATTTGCTCAGCCACATGTAGGCGGGAAATGGTGGGAGAGAGAGAGGGCAACCAACAGCCTGTCCTATTAATTAACTTAATTGGCATGAGTTTCACAGTTTTGACCATTATGGTGCCCCCTACAGGTAGCCAACAAGCTACAAAGTGTCATCTCGTGAACCGCTGGCACACATGGACTGTGGAGAAGATTCCATGTCAGAAACATGAAATGCAATAAATTCTTTTCATTTGTAATTTCATTTGTGATGTCTGGAGCCACTTCAAAAAGTAATTGTTGGGGAAAATAAATAAATAATAAATAAATAAATGTTAAATTGAAGTGTAATATAATCTACCTTAAAATGCAGTCTTCACAGCACAGTTGCCTTTTACTGTGATTTCAATGTGCAAAAGCTAAACGCTAAATACATCAGTGCATTTTTTGATAATGAACACATAGTCTTCACAGCATTTCTATCAAGAGTATATCGGGATCTCTTTCCATTAACAGCTCGCTGAGGAAGTTGGAGATGTGATTATAATGTTGGATCAACGTTTCTAGACAGCTTTGCATATTATCTTCCAAGAGACACTATAATGGACTATAATGTTTTGCATACTTTCTGCATATTACGGATGTAAAAGATTGTCATTTGTGTGTTACGTTCTCCATGTTTTCTTTATTTTGATTGTTTTAAGGAAGATTTTGATTGTTTTATTTATAGCCATTTGAAAAGACAATAGCAGATCAAAAGTAAAGATGTTAATCTCTTTATCTCTTTCGCTGTTTCCTTCAGAGCCAATGAGGGCGCTGCGTGGTCTGAGGGCGTTAGAGGTCCAGGCCCGGCAGCTGACCTTGCAGTGGGAACCTCTGGCCTTTAACCTGACGCGCTGCCACACCTACTCTGTCTCGCTGTGTTACCGCTACGCCACGGCAGGGGGTGGCGGCGGGCACAACACCACGGTCAGAGAGTGCCTGGCTGTGGAGCGCAATACCTCACGCTTCACCCTCAGAGATCTGCCTCCCTACCACACCGTCCATGTCCGCCTGGCGCTCGCCAACACTGAGGGCAAGAAGGAGGGCAAAGAGGTCACTTTTCAGACGGAGGAAGACGGTGAGGAACACTATGAGCAGGACTGATTTATTAAGAGTTTGATTTACCATGTACAAATTTACTGTAACTAAAACAGACTACACTCTATGAAACTTTCCTGTGGTTTGGCAAGCTTGTGTTCGGCTCAGAGCGGAAGAAGAGAAGGCTTGGCAGTCCGACTTGTCTTCATTCATCTCCTGATGCATGTCTAGGGAAAAGCACCAGTAAAAACAATTCTCTCTGATCCAGTCAGCATCAGCATAATAAAGACACATACTCTTCTATGGATGTGGATGAAAAACTAATTATTCCCACAAAGGCTCACAGAGGAGCTTGGAGAGAGAGATTTTGTGCTTATTTCTGCATTATATCTGGCCATGGTGGCGTGCAGATTCCTGGAGGAAGGACAAATCGTTTTTTCCATGGGGAAAATATAAGACAAAACACAAGCTCTTGGTGTGTGTGTGTGTGTGTGTATGTGTGTGCGTGTGTGTGTGTGTGTGTGTGTGTGTGCATTATATTGTGTTTGTAAAAGTGTATGTGTGTACACATTTCAAAAGCTTCAATCAGCAACTCCTCCTTGTAAGCTGTCATGGTAGGAAATGATAAATTCAGTCCTACACACACCCACACACACACACACACACACACACACACACACACACACACACACACACACTCACACACATAATCTAACAGATTTTTCTGTAGACTTGGCCATAACTTAATGGCAGAAAAAAATAAAGTAATGCTTTGCTAGTTTGCAGCTTTTCATCTGTCCACTTTTTGTAGCCTTACTCTGTCTTCCGCCTCTCTTTCCATTCTCATTGTCAATAACTTGGGGCTAAATAAAAAACCCTGTTATCAACCTCAGAGTTGCATTGCGAGTCACTTATAGCAGCTTTGTGTTGCCATTTGTGGAGGCTCTGCAGATGTGAGAGTGCTACACTGCATGCTCTCTTTAAAGCATAATTGCTTTCCTTCTGTGTAAACTAGCTTTGCCCACTGTTGAGTATTTCTTTCTGTCTGTCATTTAGCTGAGCTTACAGGCTGGATGTCTCAATCCCTTCTTTAATGCTGTTAAAAATAGTTTATGGGTTCTAATTTGCTGTGCCTCTCAGCTGTGGGCAAGTCAGTCTTAATCTATCAGCTTTATGATGACAGAATCCACCCCACAAAGGATTTAAGGTCCTCCTGGTTCTCTGTTTTTTTGGTGTCTGTCAGATGGTCTTCATGGTCATGCATTGTTTTGCCTCCTACTAAAGCGGACCAATTTTCCTTGCTAAGGCTATTTGAAAATCACACAGTAAAATATTAGAGCATGTTTGGCTATGGCTGTGAGCCCAGATGAGTGTTGGGATGTTGACAGCATGCTACTGAACTACACCCTCAGTATTTACAGTGCAGGTAGACATGAATAACCAAAGTCAATTTTACATTGAACATCCCTCTATATCAATATCATTAAGTCTTTACACATATATGAATTTTTCACAGTTCCTGGAGGAATCGCCCCAGAGTCCCTTACCTTCACCCCTCTGGATGACATGATCTTCCTTAAATGGGAGGAACCAGTGGAACCCAATGGTCTCATCACTCAGTATGAGGTATATTCTTCACTGCTCTTTATTCTTACATACTCCTAAAAAAAACTTTTAATCTTTTAACAATAACCTTTTTTTCTGTTCACTGTTTGTACGATTTGTGGCAGTGTGTGTGTGTAAAAGGCACAGATTGCTATTCTTTTATTAAGTCTTGAAGCGTGCGCTGTGTACAAAATATGAAATCCCTCCATATGTGCACTCCTGATTCAGTTTCTGATGGAATGGGATTTTAATTGTTGCAATTGTAAAATAATGTAACATTGTTGTGTTATTCAACATTTCCAAGGTATAATACATTATTTATATATATATATTATTTTTACATTTTCTCCATGCACATTTTACACAGACCCAATCCCACAACTTTCAAAAGCAAAAACTAGAAAAAAAGGCTTCTATGCCCGGTGCCATAGAACCATATTTTGGTTATCCAAAGAACTTTCTTGAACAGCTTTTGTAAATGAGCTGGTATTTTCATGTGAAGGTTCTTTCCCTTAAAAGGTACTTCACACTTCACACACACATGCCATTTACAATACATATTTTCTAGTGAACTTTTTGTGGAACCTTTTAAATAATCTTTTCAGTCATCGTTGAAAGAGTATAGTGTAACATTGTCTCATTCACAGTAAAAAAAAAAGGCTTGCAAAATGTAGTCAGTCAACTACATCAACTAAAAGGCATGTCCAGTAAATACTGCTTAAGTAAATTGAGTGGAGCTACAGTATGATACTAATTATCTAAAATTTCATGAAAGTTATACAGAATACAGAATCATCCACTGTATGATCCTCATGGGTCCAGTGCTGTACTTATCAGAGTCTGATAAGCATGGCTTGCGTTGTGTGTTCCACATTGCTTTAAAATCTGTAGCAACAAAAATCCATATATAATCTGTACTTACTTGGTCTCTAAGTTTTTTAGTTACTGGACACTCTCAGAATAGAGTTACCAGAGTCTGTAAGCTCATATGTCAAACACAAAGGTGTTTGTGCAGATAATTGTCACTTATATCACCATTGTGACATTCTTGTCAACCTCCATCCTTCCCACTCTTCCCCAAATTAGTGGGGACAAGTGAAAAGCAGAAACTGAAAATTTTCTGTGTGTTTGTCTTTTAGTAGGCATTGTGTGGGTGGTCTAGACTCACACACTCATCCCTGACGAAAGCAATTATGCCATCATATTTCTGGGACCAGTACACATAATAGTCAATAGTCAACAGTAGTCAACAGTACACATAATGTTCTTCTGCCCTGCGCAATTAACATTATGGAAATGACGGCCGTAAAGTCAGAACTATGTCGAGACTGTTGTAATCCGAGAACACCCTGAAGTTTCACTTATATTCCTTACATTTGCACAGGATTTGTTTGAAAGACAAATAATTGTAACAAATCATTATAAAGGTTTTAAAGACATATTAACATAAACAATCAGTTTATTGGTATTGGTTGGAAATGGTCTTGTAAAACTAAATGATTGCAAATAAAATGCAAACCCGTTAAAGTGAGTGGATTATAAACACTGAAGTAATGCTTGGATTATGAGGAGTCTCATTGATATTGATATGTAACTAAAGTTATAACAGTAATGCATTATTTAGTAACTGTAATTTGATTCTTTTTTTAGTATTTAGTATTTAATTTTAAAATCGATCATTAGATCACCATTACAATTTCAAGTAACTTTACGTTACTGCTGCATTACCAATAAAATCAAGTGCTTCAACATCTATATTGTAAAACAGAAATAATAATTCACAGTAAGCTGTCAGCAGCAGGCAGATATCTGTCTGACAGTCGCACGCATGACGTCATCTTTAAATTAATCTCGGTTAAAGGCAAGGACATTATTGTGAGTTGTCGTAGGTTTGTAACACTTAATGATAGTGTGTTTAAGCTGACTTAAGAGTGTGTTTGAGCTGACCTTTGAGTTTCTTTAGGGGGTGGGGAAGTAACTAGTAACTAGTAATCTAACTAGTAATGTAATGTAACTAATTACTTTTGAAAAAAAGTAATCACATTAGTAATTTGATTACTTTTAAAGAGTAATCAGTAATGAGTAGTTTACAAAATAATGTTTTTAAAGTAAAAAAATGCCCAACACTGATGACGAGTCAGTCTTCCTGAATTTAGCTAATGCATTGGTGAGTTATTCAGATGAATGGCTGTCTGTTCCTGTAGTAAGTGACCTAGTCTAATTATGTCTGTGTCTAGACACCATCAAGGTTTATCAGTATGTTCAAATTTATGATTGGAGCCTGGCTCTACATTCTGCCTGTGGCTTTAGAACTGGAACGGCAGCTCTTCTCTAATTAGTCCCTCCTGTACCAACCAAGTTGAGCTACTGAATGTCTAGTCGAAAGTCTGCATTACAGGGATATATAAACATAAACTGAAGTAAATGTATATGTTGATATGTCCATATTACTTGTTCATGATGTGCAGCTTTTTGGAGATTTTCTGGTGCAAATGGGTGTTATACTGCAGATGTGGGAAAACAGATGGACAGGAACAGAGAAAAAATGCCCAAGCTTTAGCTGTCTTTAGTGAAGTCTAGTTTATCAGCCACAGTCATTTTGTGTGAGCTTGTTGGACATCCAGCTGGTCTTTTATCGCCAGCTTCTGCCCCTCTGTTCCTCAATGCATTTTCTCTCGCTTTGCTCACAGCAGCTGTAGCATTGTCACACCTCTCCCATAGACATGGCTCTCTGTCACCAAAATAGCTTTGTCTCTATCAGACACTAAACTGTCTCACCTTTAGAGTGAAGGTCTGTTTTGTTTATGGCGCAGATGAAGTTGGTAGAGTTGTCTGGTCACCCCTTCCTGTTGAATGTCACCTCTTCCGTCGCGTGTCCATCCGTCCGCCCCCTGTGCAGTTTTCACCTATCACGTTGCTCGGATTTAACTCACCTCGCTTGCTGTGCCCTCTCTGTCCCTGAGCCTGCTTGGCCCTGCATCTTTCAAAGTCGTCTCAAGGATGTTATTAAATGGGATTTGTAGCTTGACATATAAAGTGGAGGCTGGGGTGGATTTTTTATTTATTTATTTATTTTTGTGCCAGAAGCATCCAGATATCCCCAGGCAAAGAGAAGGTAAGAGAGAGAGAGAGAGAGAGAGAGAGAGGAGGGAAGAGAATGAGAGAAGGCAGAGCTTTGTATGGCACTGGGTGAAATCCCCTTTATTGCTCCCAGATTATGGCTTTGACCGTTTTTCTCTGAGCCCCATCGAGTGGCACGGTGGGCTCTTGGGGGGCTGGCAGGTCCCTCTGTTTCACTCCCACTTCCCACTACTATTTTCCATACCTTCTATATGGAGAGCACAAAAGGGGCTGTGTGAAGAGGCATCGAGCGCTTCCAAATCCTCTCGGCACACTTATAAGATGCCCGTGGGTATTGTGTAGTGCGCTGTGCTAATCGCCTCTAGACCCTTACTCTGTATCAAAAAAGCGATGAATAAAGTGAAACTATCTATCAGTGCTGGGCTTCTGTAACACTCTACACTTAGTTTTTTATGGGTAAGCTGTATTTTCATTTGAACATGGATGCTAGCTTTAGCATAACAAGGTGTGAAAATTATAAATGATGCTAATGGAATTCATTGACAAAAAATCAAGTTTACACATTTACTGTTATCCCCAAACAGAGTTGAGCAGTCAAGGCATGTCCAGAGTGTGAAGTGTTCTAGTTTTGTTGACTGAGTAGGCAGCTATACACTGATTAGCCAAAGGATTAGCTTTAAAACCTTAATTGTTTACTCACAAATCCAAAAATGGGGCAGACCTTTCATACCTATCAGCCGTGATAAAACCAAAGATCATAGCTTACCCTTTTAGAGCATCAAGCTCAGTCCCACTTGACCCCATCTCTACTCAATTGTTGAAATCCTGCATCAAGACTCATTTTGACCCTTAGAAGTCCCTTGATGTTTTCAAACAGTGATTGAAGAGTCCTCCTCTTCAGTGAGCAATCTGGCCAATAACCTAACTGTGCAAAGAGCACTTAGAATGATAACTTGTCTTAATGATAAACATGTCTTAATGATGAACATGTCTTCAAACTATGTTAAACATGTCTTAACTCAATATGGACTAATGTGAGCAACATATCTTCTTTCCAGACTACACAACACATGTACATTGCTCTGGATAATTGATCATCTCATTGGTTAACATTAATTATCTCATTTCAATAGTGGGTGATTTTACAAAAAATATATCACTCTACTTTTTTTCATGGCATGCAATATTTCACAATATTTGTTTTTTTCCTGACAAGTGATACGTTGGACTGGGCACAGGAAATAAGAACAACAAAAAAAGAAACACTGGTGCCACATTTTAAGAAATGAGCACGAACCAGACCTCAGACAAAGGATCCATGCTGATACGTTTATTAGAAGAAAACAAGAATAAAGCATACTGGCACGTGGGCCACCAGAAACAGGATTCAAAAATGAGAAACAGGATACACGAGCCAGAAACACGAAGCCAAACGAAGTGCAAAATGAGGTGATGGACAGATAACTAACGTGAACACAAACAGAACTATATATACAGAACATAATCAGAATCTAACACAAGACAGGTGAAACACGCAAGACACCAACAGAAAACAGTGATAACCAAAAACACGTGACACATGAACAGAACGTGAAACCAAAATAAAAGTCACCAATACACAGAACAGAAACAAGACCAAAAAAAAGCAGCGGCATCTACCGGCTGCTGACCAACCCTTACAAGTATTTATTAAATAAAAGTGACTCTCTCTATCTCACCATCATCAGGAGGCTGCTTGTAGTCCTTGTCATCCATGACCTTAAAGTCGAAGCTCAGCAGGTCGATGGGGATGGTGTGTTTGCGAGCGTAATTTTGCTGGCTTCCTGTCAGGAAGGCCTGCGTAAAGAAGAAGCCCGACATCCAGAAGACTGCAGGTGTGCCTGTTTCGTACCAGACCTAGAAATGACCCAGAACAGTTTAGCGCTTCACTCACCACACACCGTTAGAACTGAGGAGATTATGTCGCTGTAGACTTCTACTTTGGCTACATTGCAGTGTTGATACTCATCATATTCTTACACTGAGCAACGATAACTTTTGCACAGACATGTTTTATACACATAGGGCTGTATAATATATGACAATATCGCTCTCTATAATACTGACATGACAGAATGCAGCATATGCAAATGAGCCTTTAGCAAAAAACTTTCTGACGGGGTGACCAGTGACAGCTCCAAGTGTTAAATTAATCTTCATTTAATTAATCTATTGAATCTTCATTAAATGCAAAAAAAAAAGTCTAATTCTATTCATATTTAACCGTTAAAGACAACGATGGATGTTTTTAAGATGTCTGCAAACCAAAAAATGCATAATTCATCATAATTCATTCTAACTAGAGGTGGGCATAGATTATTTTTTTAAAGCCGTTAATCTCATTGTAATCTTGTATTCTGGACTATAGGGCAGCAACCAATCAGCATCAAGGAGAAATAAGTAGTGTGGCACATCGGCTTTTCACATCCCAAGATTGTGTTCTCTGTAAAAAATGTATAATACTTTTTTATAGGTAAATGTAGTCGAATTTACGTTAATATTTATGTTACAAAATTAGTTAATTATATTTTTCTTAATAATTTAGCACAAAAATGCATGAAAAATGTTATATTGTCAGGTAAAAAGCTGTGACGACCGGGCCTGGTCCGCCACGCCTCCTTATCCTATGTGCTGGGTTGTTTATGTTTGGGCGCGGTGCTTAGCAACCTAGCCTGAGAACGAGGGGCGTGGCGGACGAGGCCCGGACGTCACAGATTTTTATCTGACAGTATAACATTTTTCATGCGTGTCTTCGAGTCTTCGAACCTGTGTGTATGCCTACTGTGAAATTACCACATAAAACGTGTTGAGTTAACATGGATGCAGCTGTGAAACGCCGGGTTTGCTTCAGGGAGAATGTATTTTTAAGAAGCTTCCCAATGAAAACCTTGACAAGACTAAGGCTGTCTGCACCTTGTGCAATGCGGAGTTAGTTTACTGTAGGAGCTGAGAAACCCGTT
>JBBPDH010000007.1:13413327-13423974 GCA_037974565.1 Clupeocharax schoutedeni
TATGTTTGATGATCAGAAACATTTTGTGTGACAAACATGCAAAAGAATAAGAAATCAGGAAGGGGGCAAATAGTTTTCACACCACTGTATTTTTCCTGGTTCTGACAAGTCCTTTTTACGTTAAAACCATCATCGAGAATAACTTTACTTTTCAGTGCTAGAAAAAAAGCAAGAAACATAAACAAAATTATCTCCTGTAATCAAAATTATGTGAATTACATCAGCATTGATGTTTTATTTTTTACGCTACTACCACATTAATTCTTTACTCCTTCCCATCATGAAAACAACCAGTTACAAATGCATCCTCCCAATTAAAGCTTGTTCCCCAAGTTCTCGCTTGATATTCTTACCCTTCACAAGAAAACTCAGTATTGTGGGTCTGAAACGATGTGTAGCTGTGTATATCCCATTACTGAGAAAAGGAAATAGGAAAAAAGGGTCAAATTTGCACTAAGGTGTTTAGTAAAGGGTTTAAGGGGAAAACACCTTATATTGAGTTTAAAGGTTTTTACAAGAAGTGTAGAATATAGAGAAATTAGAGAAAGAGGTTTATATGAGAAACTGGAAGTAAGTCACCTGAAAAGAATGCAATAAAGACAAAATATTGGGCACTAAATTAAGTTCCTGTTAAATATGTATTTTCAGTTTCCTGACACTGAAAAATGAATAAATTGTATTTTGTTTCAATTTTTACTGGAAACTAAAAGACTGAAGCCCTGGTCTCTGGCATTTGCACATTACTGTAGTTCAGAACCATTCACTGTGCTGGAGGTCAGTAAGTACAGAATTTTTACATTCAGCTACATATTATACTATATCTGTATATTGTAAATTGTGGTGGTGTTGTTTTCATTGTTATATATCTCTTTACTCATCAACACAGGGCACTACACACAAACACTCACAAGTGCAGCTAAAGCAGGACACCTGGTCTGAACAGGAGTGAAAATAAAAGATGTAGCTCTCTCTCTCTCTCTCTCTCTCTCTCTCTCTCTTTCTCCCCCTCTCTCTCTCTCCTTGTGGTGGTATGGTACTCACTGAGGGCTTTGATGTGTTCTTTAGCAGCACGATTGGTCTTTCTGTTTTTTTGTCAGTCAAAGCAAGGTAGTGTGTGTGTGTGTATTTGTATGTGTATTTGTGTGTGTATGACAGCAACACAAACAGGGCATTACTGCATCACTGTCAGACAGACTCACTGCAGGAGTGCTCCTGTGCTTATTCAAATAGGTGAGCAGTGGCAACTTCTGCTGACAGTAATAACACACACACACATACACACACACACACAGGCACACACTTAGAAACAGGTCTCCCCTCGGTTGAACCACCCAGTAAATGTCTGAGCCATCTCTGTCATATTACTGCTTGTGCTAATGCAATAGAGCAGAAATAGAAAAGTGTTACCTGCTCTCTGGCCTCTTGTTTCACACCCTTTACTCCCTAAACCTGACCAAAACACCTTAACCTTCTCTGAATACTGAATGCTGCCTCTGAATTATGTTTTATCGTCACTGCAAAATAAGACACCTCTCTAATCACCTTAAAGCAGCAATAGCAAAACAGGCCAAGATTCATATGCAGGGGCTGACACTTTATATTCATGTATCATAAACTGTGGCCCCATTCAGCCTCACCTAAAAAATGACTGTGTAAAATAGAGTAAACCTACTGAGGGATTACATTAATTAACTTTGAACACATAAGTTTATAATTAAGTTACAGAAAACCTTACTAATACATCTTATAAATAACTTAAAAACGTATTCCTCAGTCTTGCTTTCAAATGATGTGCTTCTGTTTAATTGTTGTTCATTGTTTTTACTATACTGAACAAAAACACTTTTGTTTTTGCAAGTCTTTTGTGAGGCAGATGGTGGCCACACCAGATACTGACTGGTATTCTGACCCCTCGCTAGTAAGGCAAAACTGTGCACATTTCAGAGTGGCCTTTTATTGTGGGCAGTCTAAGTCACACCTGTTCAATATCGATATGCCACAATTGTGAGGTGGGATAGATTAGAGCTCACTAACACAGATTTAGACAGATTTGTGAACAATCTTTGAGAGTAATGTGTCTCTTGTATATGTAGAATATGTAGAAAATGGGAGCAAAAACAAAAGTGTTGCATTTATATTTTTGATCATTTTATCCAGCAGCTTTATAACACATTATATTTTTGTTCTTCTCATGTAGCTTCACTGCTTGTAATGACAACAGAAGTGTAATCTATACAAATCTTCTATATTAAGTTATGAACTTGCCTATGAGATGATCTCATGGTCCTGGTTCTATAACCTATTTAAGAAATATGAGCGATGCTCTGCGTACTGTAATTCTCTAGCAGAGTTTGTTGTGTGTTTTGCAGAGGGGTTACTCAGCCAAGCATGAGGTGCGGCAGTTCCACTTTACTTCCTGGCCAGAGCATGGAGTTCCATACCACGCCACGGGTCTGCTAGCCTTCATCCGCCGAGTCAAAGTCTCCACACCAGCCGACGCTGGACCTGTGGTCGTTCACTGCAGGTACACACACATTCACGGACACAATGCTAACCAGCAGAGTGTAATTTTTCATCCAGGCTTGTGCGTTAGTTTTATTCACAAACCCAGAGAGTACAGCAGAGCAAGTGTATTGTAGTGATCTCTCTTCACTGTGACATTTGATGAAAAGAGCTGCCAGGTGGAAGGTTTTAATTTTCAATGAAATATTTGATTTGGCACACATTTTTGGTCAAATAAATGTTCCTTTTTTATTTTAAGGCACCCAGGTGACTAACTTTTTAAATTAGTCTATTATGTAAATTACTGTAATTGGCATATTCAGTGTTTTAATCCCATCCAAAGAGATTGTGGTGACATTTGACATTTTATTGTGCATCGATTTGATTTGTTTAGAATTAATGTTTTGTGATACTAGAGGTTTACATCCCCTACAAAAGTGTTTGACTCCTGATGTGTTGCCTGTGTGTGCTGCAGTATGGGGGCTGGCAGGACAGGATGCTACATTGTGCTGGACGTCATGTTGGACATGGCAGAGTGTGAGGGAGTAGTGGACATCTATAACTGCGTAAAGACTCTGTGCTCTCGCCGCATCAACATGATCCAGACTGAGGTGGGAACACACACACACACACACACATTTATAGTCCAGAGTAGTGGTAAAAGCATACACAGAGAGAGAGAGAGTTCTTTTGCGTTTACATAGTCAGATTTTGTGGGAGTGATATGAATATTCAGTGTTTTAAGCTTGGGAGTGTATTTTAAAGATCACCGTGTACACAGGCCCACTGATAAAGATCTCCACCATCTGTCTGCTTTGTGGGGGCGTGTGCCTCTTTTTAGATCTCCCTAGATTTGCATATCCAAACTTTATTATGTAAATCCGGCATTCATTTGCCTGTTTATTACATTTGTAATTGTTTACAAGATGCTTTAATTAAATCTATCCTGCAAGTGTTTGTTTGTTTAGAGCTGTTTATGCTCACAAACAGTGCACTTTGAAACTCAGTGCACATAGCAAATGTTTAATTTAGATCAGGGCAGGTTAGACCAATTTTGTCCCCCCAGCCTTTTATTAAGTTTAATCAAACAATATCTTGTATGCAATTTCTCTCTCTCTCTCTCTCTCTCTCTCTCTCTATCTCTCTCTCTCTCACTCCTCTCTCTCACCGCAGGAGCAGTATGTATTCATTCATGATGCCATCCTAGAAGCGTGCCTGTGCGGAGAGACGGCTATACCGGTGAATGAGTTTGCTCTCACGTACAAAGAGATGCTGCGAGTTGACTCTCAGAGCAACTCCTCACAGCTCCGAGAAGAGTTCCAGGTCAGCTTCTTGATTTAGTCACACTCACTCTGGTCCTGTAAACCTTAACCTCAGCCTTAGATGCATGCTCTGCCTAGAGCAAGACACAGACCATCAGATGTTTACTGTATACTAAGATGGCCGCATTTTTACCATTTGCACTCTGCATGTGCCCCGTGTGTGGGCATTTCTGTTCACTTTTTTTGTTGGTAAATTGTTAAATGCTGTTTTGTTTATCAGCAATACCAAGCAGCTGCCTGCCTGCTATGAGCCCTGAAGTAAGCTCTAGGCACTAGGTTAAAGCATCTTATCTTTAAAAGTGTATTTTAAAGTGATGTAAGTATCAGGTAAATGAAATATCTTGTGTGTTTGTTGATGGGCATATCACGTTATTTCATGCGGGTACTGTTTGTGGCACTGTTTTACAATCAAGATCTTGTTAAATAGAGACTGGCACGCGCATCTTCAGGCAATAACCTGCATAATGTCTTTATTAAATGCAATTAAAGTGGGATTTGTTGATCATGTACAAACATTTCTTTAGAACCATAATGCTCTGGCATCTGTTAGTATAAGCCGTCTGAACTTAGTGTGGCAAGGACATTCAGAAAATACAAGATTACCATATTCACACACTTGCTTATTACCGTTTAAGGTTAAAACCACTCCCATTAAAATGCATGGGTGAAGACAGTCCCAGAAGGTGCCTTGAGCATTTTAAACAGGGGAAGTTTTCATACTGCAGTCTTTATAGGACATTCTGCATGCTAATAAGGAAAACATCATCAAATTATCATTCGCATGATCCAGTTCAGACGTCTGGTCAGAATATAACTATATGTAGTAACTGGTAAATTCAAGGCCATGTGACACCCAGAGGATGATGGGTTTCTTTTCTGAGACTTTTCTCAAGGTTTACTGAATAAACCATCTTATTGTATTGTTCCTGCCACTGTTGGACCTCAGATTGCTCATTAAGGGTCTGGATTGAATAATTATGCTTGGGTAAACATGTAGCCTTTACAGAATGTGTGTAACTAGATAGTGCTGTTTTATATTCATAAATATTTAGGCTATTATTGCTTAAGTGTAACAGAGACATTGTAGAATGGAATGTACATTGAAAGTTTTACGCAATCCCTTGTACTAGCTATTATGCTACCTGTGTTAACAAACATACCATCAATATATACAGTGTCCATAAAAGCCCTGAATGATTGAGAAATATTCCATCTACTCTGCCATTATATCTAGTCAAGGCATATAGACACACAGTCCATAAGTAATTGTACAATAAGACACTTCCTGTTGTTCTGGCACTCTAGCCTGTTGGCTTGGAAATCATACAGTGGCAGAATGTCATATTAAGCTCAAGGTTATTTACATTTTTATTGAATGAACCCTATATCCCTTCTTATACATAGTTGCCCATTTCCGAGGGCAAATATTCTGGTCAAACCTCTGAGTGTTAGGCTTTTGCTGATCTGTCAAAGCCTCGCTTTTAAGAATAAAGCTAGCACTTAAAGGTTATCTTATCCAAGCCATAATTCCAGGCTCCCAGTTAAGAGCCCCAGTATCGATTGGAAAAGGCTCGCATATCAAAGAAATGCAGCACTAAATCAGTGTCCCTCTCCTTTCCCCCATTTAACTCTTAAAACGCTTCTCACTTTAATATACACCATATGAATTACAGCATTATCTCTGGTGCCTTATTCAGCAAAGGAAAAAGGCATGAGAACGTCTCTGGCTTACAGAGGCCATATTGTTGTTTGACAGCTGGATGTTTTGCATGCTTTGATTCAGCTAACCCATCTCTGTGACATTGACACTGGCATCCCTTTTCGTCAGTCTAAATCTGTGCACGCGTTTTGCTGCGCAGGGAGGAAAACGCATTACTGCAGTCAATAGCTTTTCTATTAGCATTTCTCTTAGTATTTACACTATTCATTGGAGAACAGTGTGCAGCTTTCTCCGCATTAACAGCAGGCAGGAATTTGCACACAAAGCTCATCAGAAGAAAAAAAAGACTCTAGGTATGCCATATTCCCCTTTTAATGGAGCTTTTTTGATGGGATCATAACATGCATGTTCATTATGTATGAGGCTGGCCCTATTACCAGTTTTGGTTAAATAATTTTAGAGACAGTGCGCAGTGATATGAAATGCTTCTTAATGTTAAATCCAAAAGCCAGAGTCAGCACAAGGTGTTGCCAGATGCACAATATCACTTATGTAAAGTGTAAATCATCGTAATAACCCCGAAAGCTGCTCATCCAACTCTAACTCGCTGGTTATTCCCTGTCAGATTGTGGCTTCCCATCATTTTCATAGACACAGAGAGGTAACACAATCTGTCCCTTTCTCTCTCTCTCCATATTTTTCTCCATATTTTTTTATCTTCCTTTCTTTTATCATCCTCTCCATAATTTCATCTCTGTCCCTTTCTTTTATGATACTCTCATCCTGCCTTGGACATTAATTTCTGTTTTCCCCACATCACCCCGAATAACACCCATGGCATTACTAGTGTAATATGCCATGCTGTTATACAAACATACACTTGAGCCTGCAAACTAATGAGGCAAT
Organism: Clupeocharax schoutedeni; assembly: GCA_037974565.1. Lineage (NCBI taxonomy): Eukaryota > Metazoa > Chordata > Actinopteri > Characiformes > Alestidae > Clupeocharax > Clupeocharax schoutedeni. The sequence goes on from JBBPDH010000007.1 coordinate 13,419,718, forward strand.
ACGGCCATAAGAAGCAAGAATTTTATCACGAGGGTTAAATATTATATTGTATTTTGGAGGAGTGACTTTCAAATTCTCTCATTTCCAGTCCAGGCCCTGGTCCTGACCAGAATGTTTTTTGTTGGTTAGACCGCACAGTGACCTATGTATGAACCATTCAAGCATAACAAAGCACACAACTTAAGACCTGAACCAGTGAAATAACAGGTACAGATGATTCCAGATGATCAAGCGGTGATCAGTATACTGGTGTTACTGAATGCTGAGTAGTTGGAAGCCTGTCGCAGTGAAACAATTGTTTGCATTTCAATGTAATCTACTTAGCATAAGACAGGCTTGACGGGGAATAACATATTTTTTTCTCCAACAAGGTTATTAAAAGCAAAACATGAAGGAATGGTGAAATCTTTGCATAGTACTGTATATGACAATAATGCAATATACAGTGACTGAAGGGTTTTTTCCTCTCTCAGCAGTCTGTGGTTGCTTGGCAACCATATTCTAAACTACTTATACTACATTCCTTGATGAAAAAATTGCTTATTGCAAATATTCTTAATAAATGATTGACTGCTGTTTTATCAGATGGAGGGTGGCTTTAAAACATGCCTAATAACCCCCCATACATGATAATCATTGCAATGCTAGTTGTAACTTCTTGTAACATGTTGCAGACAAATACATGGAGCAATCCACTTCATAATGTGCAGGCTATACTGAAGTGAATATTACTGCCTGCTTCTTCTGCAGACTCTGAACTCAGTGACCCCACACTTGGACGTTGAGGAGTGCAGTATTGCCCTGTTGCCGCGAAACCGTGAGAAGAACCGTAGTATGGATGTCCTGCCACCAGACCGTGCCCTAGCCTTCCTGGTCACCACGGAGGGCGAGAGCAACAACTACATCAATGCTGCGTTGACCGACAGCTTCCACCGACCAGCAGCCTTCATAGTGACCCCACACCCTCTGCCTGGCACCACCGCAGACTTCTGGAGGCTGGTGTTCGATTACGGCTGCACCTCCATAGTCATGCTCAACCAGCTGAACCAGTCCAACTCAGCCTGGGTGGGTTTCGTCCTCATGACCTCACAGTGTGTGTACAGTAGAGGGCCAATGTGCACAGCGTTTTATAACATTTTGTCCTTGTCTCTCTCTAAAATAATGCAGGGTTTTATCCCAAACCTCTAGAAGGAGGTTTTCTTTGTTTCTCCAGTCTCACCAGACTCTAATACATTGTCTTCTTTCCTTCATGTCTTGGTGTGTGCTCACACAGAGCCATTTACTCAGTGTCATTCTGTCTTCCTTTCGCTTCATTTTATACTCGAGTGGATTAGGGCTTATTTCCTCCCTCTCTCCCTCACTCTCTCTCGCAATCTCTCTCTCCCTGCCTCTATCTCTCTCACGCTTTCTCTCCTGTTTCTCCAGCTGCCTATCTCAGTTTCTCTCTGTCTTATGTCCTTTCTCTCTCCCTCATCACTGCCTCACTCCCTGCTTTTTCTTTCTGTGTGTGTATTAAAATTTATCTCCTGGCATGCCTGTGTCTCAGCGTTAATACGGTTCACTCCGTGAAGACAGCAGTCTTATAGTATTATCGCTCTTTCTTCCTTGTTGTCTCATTAAGGTCTTTTTCTCTCTGTCTCTCTCTCTCTCTCTGTCTCTCTCTCTCCCGTTCACTACATTTCTCATTACTGTCTGTTATTGAATTCTGCTGGCGTTTAAACACTGTCCTTTGTTTTTGCCACTTAGCTGCCCAGGACAGTGTTCTGTCCTGCAACTGCTGGGGTATTTTACCATAGCTGACATTGTTTTGTTGTTTCTTTGTTCTGCTCTAAACCTGGAATGATGACTCAAATATATTATGCCTGAGTGACACTTGACCTTCATGAAACAGTCCCCATTCAGAGGTGTGCCAAGGCTTGAATATATGTTTTCTTCCTTTTTCTTGAATCTTTGTTCTCTCTCTTTCTCTCCCTCTATCTCTCTCTCTGTCTCTCTCTCTCTCGCTCTTTCTCTATCTAGCCGTGTGTGCAGTACTGGCCAGAGCCTGGACTGCAGCAGTATGGTCCCATGCAGGTGGAATTCCTATCTATGTCTGCAGATGAAGATATCATCACTAGACTGTTCCGTGTCAAAAATGTCACAAGGGTGAGTCTCAATCACCATACTCTGTAAATAATATTCAAAAAATACTACAAGTATAGATCACATTAGTGGGTACAAGATCTCTTCACATTTCTTCATGTTTCAAAAAATTGTATAATATAATATAATGTGAGACTTTCAGAGTATTATATTCTTGTCACCCTTGTAAGTTGTGAAAATGTCCAAAAAAGGCTTTATTGTCAGATAAAGCCACTCCGTATTCTCTAGTTGAGAAACAGACACCATGGTCCAAGGCATGAAATTTCAATACAGTTCTCATAACAGCCTTTCTTGAGAAATTTTGCAATTAGATCATTGCACTTAATCACACTGAAGAAATTTTCTGTGGAAAGAGAAAAAGTGACTTTTAGTCAAATATGTCATTTATTCTAGCAAATAATGACATATCTTAACTCTGATCCCTAAATACACTTTTTCTCTTTCCAATTTAGAACATTTCTTCAGTGTGATTAAGTGCAATGATCAAACTGCATAAAATTTCTCAAAACCAGTGAAATTTCAGTCTAATTTCAGGCTTTATCTCCTCACACGGTGAACTGTACTTTCCTTCGAATGCTATTTTCTTTTCATACAGGTTCCCTTTGCTTTCTCCTTCATACCTGACATATATGTTTCGGGTTATAACAGATTTTTTTTTTTGTCAGTTGATTTTGCTTGGTGACTGGTGCATGTTACTCAATTTTAATTCATACTAAAATGTGTTTGTGCTTTTTATGATCATATAATGTATTGGCAATTATTTTTTTCAGAAAGCTTTATTGATCCTCGAGGAAATTGCTTAAGACTGCAAAGACACAGACAAGAAAAATATACAATCTGAAGTCGAAATAAAAATTAAATAATACATTTTTAGCACAAAAAGCTCAATATGAAATAAGGTTAACAATGCAAGTCCCACCAAGAACAGCCATTGCTTGCATCTTCACCAGTAAAAGCAGGTTTGGAGTTTTATATGCCTGTGGATATAAAATACATATTAATAAACAGGACATGAAAGGTCAAGCTTGTGATTTTCAATGCCCCCCTCTATTATTATTGGAAAAATAGGCTTCCTTCCTTGGGGCTACTCTTCAACTGGGTGCATCGTAGTGCTCTCCTTGCAGCTAAGCCTGATATTGGCCAATGCGTGCATTTATCTTTTGCTTGTTGTGTATATAAGGCATGCTTTTTTAAATTCCAATGTGGGCTGTGACATACAAAACATAGGCAGCACTAGTATTAAAAGCAGAAAAAAATGACATAACTGTCATTGCAGGCAAAATAAAAAGACTGTCACACTGACCTTTCCCCGCCATTGTGAGCGAGCGTCTGTGTGCTTCATACATATCTGTCAGGAAATAGTTGTTTGTTGATGTGAGGACAGGGTGCTAAAAGCTCTGCGATTGTTTGTTTTTCATGCTGTTTGATGGGATAAGGGGCTGGCTGGTCAGACATTGTCCATGTCTGGAAAAGTCATGTTGTCTGTCTGTGTGACAGGCGGTGGCTTAGAAACAGACCTTGTCAGGTGATACAGTATCTCCATCTGCCTGTCATCCTGCACTACACGTCCCTACACCTCACACCTGTCAGACCACAGAAACAAACTACTGCTCACACAACATCTCAATGGTCAGATACAACTATTAAGGCCTGCTTAGGCACAAATCCTGGTAATTAGATACTAGAGGGATGTAACTTGTTTTATATTATAATGCATGCATATTGTACACATTGCTTGCAATAAATAAAGGAACAGGATACATTTAGCAAACCACCAACTTATGAGGGGGTCATGACAGTATGGACAAAAATATGGATAAAGGTATCAGGGTTCCCGCGGGGTCTTAAAAAGTCTTAAAAGCATTGAATTTATGAATTTGGAAATAATACCTTAAGACTTGAAAAAGTCTTGAATTCTTATTCATGGGTCTTAAAATTTGTGCAGTACGTAACTTTTCCGTGTCGCATTTCTCCTCAAAAGTTTAACTTGTCAACCACCATTATTTGGTTAAATAATGTCGCCTAAAGAAAGAGTGGCGGAACCAATAATTGAGAACGCAACGCAGCCCCGAGTCAAAAGATGAACCGAACCAAAGATTCTAGAATGCAACGCCA
>JBBPDH010000007.1:13476226-13487034 GCA_037974565.1 Clupeocharax schoutedeni
TCATGGATTCACGGTCGTGGTCTGGTTATATTCCAGGTAGCTCCGGGGCCACGCGTAACAGCGTGCCCCGTGACAACTGCAGGTTGATTTTTGGGTTAATGTTGTGACAGCATACCTGGTCCTTTTCTTTCACATCAGCTAACTTTGGGTGAGACTTCTATATATTTTATATGTTCATATTTATGCTTTGACTTTAATTAAGATCAAATATCATCAAAGACTGGATGGTGCACAGAAAGACCTGAGGCCTAAATTGCAAACAAACTCAACATTGCCAAGATTTAGCAGAGATCCAGGCACACCCCTTGCATAAACATGGGTGAGTACTGTTATTTATAGCTTCTGGCTAGCAGATCCAATTACTATTATTCACTTGTAACTTGTAAAATACTAGTCTCTCTCTGTCTCTGGGCTAGATAGGGAATTTGCCCCAAGGACCACTGACTGATCTATTTTTCTTCAGTTTTTCTTTCAGTTTTCTATTTTTCATCTTAATGTTATAATGACACCCCTTTTTTCCATAGTTCAGGATGTGCATGATTTTGTTGAAATTTGTTGAAATAATAATAATAATAATAATAATAATAATAATAATAATAATAATAATAAGTTTTAATTATTTAAATGTGCCTTTCTGCCACACAAGCACATGGTACAATAAAACAAGTGCTGCTAACCATAAAGAAAAAAATAATAATAATAATTACAGACAATAAAAGAATAAATAAGAATCACAGTGAGAAAACAGGCTCGAAGGTGTGTGGTGTGTGTCAATTTGGTCAGCATGTTGAAGAGTGTTCATGACCTAAAACGTTTAGGAACCGCTGGCTTAGACATTACCTTGGGTTCCTTTGCAACCTCATGAACTATCACATAGCTTGTTTTAGAGTGACCTTTGTTTGTCAACTACTCCTTGAAAGGATAATTAAGATCTTGAGTTTCCTCTATTTGCACACAAGTTGTCTGTGTGTAGGACCAAACTCTTTAGAGATGGCTTTGTAACCTTTTCCAGTCTAATGAGCATCGACAGCTCTTTTCCCCAGGACCTCTTAAGTTCCCTTGAATCATTTCCTTAGTAATGAAATTACCACATAATATTTTTGTTTCATTTGTGTAATTGTTTTTTCTTTATCTAACCTTAACTTCTAAAAAAGATATTTTAGGTCATATTTATAAGGAAACAGATCATTTTGAGCACTACTGTCTGTATTAGCATGGGTATCATGTAGTCTCCTTTCTTTTATTAAATCATAAATGGATAAAACTTCAGCTTAGTGATGACTTGCATGAAGAGCACTGAAAATGCCTTCACCTGCTGATTAACAATGAGATACTGAAATATCTCATGGACAATTAGATTTGCTTTTTATTTTAATAAAATATACAGTATATACAAAATTAATTAAACCCATTTTCACCAATGTTTTAATGGGAAAAAATGTTATGCACTTTGCTACAGCAATGGTCTTCTTGTGCATGGCAAAACTGATAGTTGGCTTTAGTTATGATGACTTTTCTGAAGGATACAAGTTGAGTGTGATCAATAAAAGTGTTTTAATAACATGACAACTGACAGTTTTCGCTGCCAGAAATAGAACTGCATGAGGAGGAGTGTGATCAGAATTACTTAAAGAAGGATGTTGGGTGTTAATCTTTAAGGTCCCAGTCACAGACACCAAAGTCTGTAGCACGTAATATGAGGGAATAGTGACGGGGAAATCTATATAAACAGGATCCCCCGCTTTCTGTGGGGCCAAAACAAAGGCTCATACACAAAAGAAACGTTAAAATAAAAACAGGGCACAGTTTACAATAAGAAATAAGAAATAAACTAAGATGAATGTTAAAAATTGGGGGAAAGGTTTCAAACACTAAAATACAAAGACAAGACATGGAGCAGCCACAACATGCTGAAGCAGGCTCGTGTCTGCACAACATAACATTCTCGGATAGATTATTTTAAAAAGAAATCTATTGTCAAAGTTCCCTCCAAGAGACTGAAACAGGTTTAAAACGTGCGTGAACAAGGTGTCAAGGTGAAATTCATCATAGCTTGTGTTGTGTGGACCGGGGGGGGATGGAGGGATTGGGGGTTAAAGGTGATATTTTTTTTTCGCGCGATAAGATTCTCGCATGTTAACGCCGTTTATGGCCCAGCACTAATATATACACACACACATATATATGTATATGTATATATATATATATATACTGATTTTAATTCAATGAAAGGTTCTGTAGTGAAATAAAACTCTTTAGTGAAACAAATTCATTAAATCACACCAATAACCCTTTCTGGTAAGGAGAATCTATCCTCCTCTGCTCAACACTAGCAAGAAAAATTTAAATAATATACCTGCCTAGTCAAGTACATTCTAGTGTACAACCTCACTTTAATTTTGTCTACCTCTTATATTACACTCTAGGCTGTAAACAGTACCTGCTTTTTACCTTATGTTTACTGCCACATCAGGCATATTTTTTCTCCTGTTATTTGACTTGATAAGCTATAATCTAACCAAAGATTCAATGCTGTTAACTACCTCTTGTGCAATAAAAATATATATAGTGCAATGTTATTCTTTACTTTCACACTTTACTGTTACAGTGTTGTACAGTCTGCTTATCATATTGTCCCAGCTCTACACCCCATTCACACTGCTGTTGCAGTATCATTGCCTATTTATTGTATTGTCTCAGATTCACATCTCTTACAAGACTATTATATTGCTGAGATATCTATATATTGTGTTATTTCAGTAATTCCTTGCACTTTAATCATTACTACTAACTACCTCCTGTGCAATAATCATACTTATGGTGCAGTACTTGTCGTGGTGTTCACATACTGTACTACTGTACATTTATGATATTTACATTTAAATAATCTTTTATTCTTAAGTTATCAATACTGGCTTGTATCATTTATTAATATATTAGCTTAAGGAGGCTCAACATGGTTAGACTGTTCTATGAGAAATGTAGAGCTAGATAAGCAAGCTTGTGGCAGGAGCACTTACAGGGGCACAGCAAATATCACAGCTAGAAGAGGAAGAAAACACACGATGAAGTGGCCAAAAATAGTAAACTAAATAAGTTGTGCAAATGTTTCTGATATACAAGAAAACAGTAATAAATATCAATTTAGTGTTATAGCTCATTGGACATAAAGGTTTGACCCTGTAGCAGAGGATGGTCAAGTTGGAGGGCAAAGTGCCTATGTCAATCCCGTGAGGGCTTTACAAATATTTAACCAACTCAACTTGAATTAAAATCTGCATTTTATCTCTCTTGGACCTGTCAGTAGAAAAATCGATAGAGGGAACCCCCAGGCTCACGAAAAAAAATTCTACTCTGAACAGCATGGCTATGTTTAAGGAATTTCCACTGGTCAGCAATGGTTAAGGGCTCAAGGTCCATAGCTTTGATCACATGCATTGACTGTGACATCACAGATAACATGCGTGGTAGATTGCCTCACTGCCTCCCATGCTAGAATATTAGGTCTGCCTGATAAATGATACGTGGCATTTCTTCATTTATGATTCATTGACTGTGATTCTCTGTCTTACTGAAACCAACACGAGTTACTTTTGTGGTGCTCAGTTTGTGTTGTGACTGGTGCCCCGTGTTACAGAAAATTCTTCCACTGTGTGGCAAGTATTAATGCTAAATGAGGCTATGCTGACCAGACAAACTGAACCCCTGATTTGTTTTTTTTTCATTTTTAAACCCTTGGTGGAAAACTGACCTTCCAAGAAGGTGATCTGGTCTAGAATGCTCACCTGTATTTTCAAATCCCATCTGAAGTTTGTAAATGACAGATGAAAAACCTAGAAACACTGTAATTCTAAGCTAGGAGCAGGGACCAGACAGAGGAATAGCATTTAGCAGTCCTCCCTCCATTTTTATTCATGTTTTCAGCCTAAACCACACAAACAGAACTGCCAAAAACTAAAATGGCAGAGAAGTATGTGGCTGGCAACATGCCACAGGATGCAAATGGTCTGATTAAAGATGGAGCTCGGTTGGTGTCAAGGGATGGCATGTGTTGTTAATGAGCGAATTACAGCATTATGAGTGGGGCCTTGTGAGCCACAACCTATGAAGAGGAATCTAATTGGAGATCTGGCATACAGGGTCACTTACAATGTGGGGTAACCACCTGTCTGCAAACACAGAGTCTGTCACTGTTTCCAGTGTTTTGTACATTTATTTTAAATGCTGCAGATAAATTACTGATGGACCTTTCCTCCAAGATACACTTACAAAGACTGGTTGTTACTACTGTCCTGCTATTACTGAATTTTTGCTAATATACCTAAAACATACTTAAGGCTATTTACAAATGACTCAAGATCAAAATTGCTGGCTTTAATATGAGTTGAGTGCTTTCAGATTTGTCCTTACTCACATCAGTCCCACCGTGTTGTTTTTCCAGGCACTTTTTGCCAATTACATAAGCGCCATCTCCCTTTATCGCTTCTCCTCTAACTCAAAGCAGATGACAGCTCTAATAGATGAATGGCAGAATGTATCCCCAAGACAGCCACTAAAAAAAGAGGAAGCAGGAAAGGGAAGAAAGATAGGAGTGTGACATAAAAAGCAAGTGTGGCAGAGAAAAGGAAAGAAATCCAATTTCTCTGTTGATGTTTGCAGCGAGGGCCCTACGGGTGTTCAGTCTGGAAGCAACTTGTTATTGCGTGTAAATGTGGATCTTGTGGGAAAACAATCATACTAATGGCTGTTTCTGTGCTTTCCTACTAGAAGAGTGTCAAGATGATGGAGGGATGAGAGACACCCTGCGCTTTTCATCTGGCAGACTGAGTGCATGGACCCCCCCCCCTATACCCTCAGTGCTTGACCATCTGGGCTGCTTTGTCAGAGCCCGATCCTGCGTGGAGTGAAAAGATAATTGGCATCATATGCCAGTGACGTGCCATAGGATCATGAGGACTCTTGAGTCACTTTGCATGATGAAATACACGGAACACGGAAGCAACCAACACATCAAAACCCTAGCCTAATATACAACCATAAAAATAAGGAGCACTAAATAATACCCCACAACTACATCTTAATTAAGGCCTGTCTACACTAAAGATACAGAATTTCTCTCACAGTGACACTAATTGACAGTACAGTAAATAGAAAATGTAAACATTTTCTATTTCTCTCCCAGTATTACATATTTAGTTCAACTGATGCATATTTGTCCAATTACTTTTCATCTAGTACTCATAAGAAACAAGTAATTTAATTAAATGTGAGCTTCTTGACTCACATTGGAAATGTATAATACACCTCATTAACAACATCAAAAGAAACAATAGTGTGCTTCCTTCTCATGAGACAAATGATATGGCCTATTAAGAATAAACAATCAATAACTTGTTTTAAAATAACTGTAATTTTGTTACATAGTTTGTTAGGCAAATAACAACAAATTAACACTATACAATAGAAAGAGATGGCTGCTAATTAATTCACAGAACACAGAAATGTGTGTGGTGTGTATATTTGTGTTGAGTGTATATACTATCTGTTAAAACAGCTAGGTGAGTTTTTTTTGGATGTTGTACCTCCTAATGAGTGGATGAATGATTGTAAATTTTACATTTCAACTTAAAGCTATGCTGAAACCATATTACTTTGGTGCAGCTGGACAATTAATTAATTGTCATCAATTCCATCTATCCATTCATCATCTAAACTGTTTATCCATAACCAGGGTAGGTCGATGCTGGAGCCTATCCCTTGCGTCATAAGCCAAAAGGCTGAGAAACATCCTGGACAAGTTGCCAGTTCATCACAGAGTGTTATCAGGACCGAGTGTGTTCAATTTGCATTTAGAGTTAAGATTCTCTCAAATGTACTGTATGGTTGTCATCGATACTTTACTATGATGCATGACAATAGACATAATGTGTTATGTAGCATGTTTTCCTGTATTTTAAGTTAGATGGATGTGAGATGTCACTTATACAGAGGCAATCCCATACCTTTCCTATAGCAAATCGGTGCTGTTTTATTTCCCACATAAATTGTAATACCAATTGTGTTCATGTTCAAATCTGTAACTGCAAACACTAAAACTGCACTTGTCCCTTTAACATTTTATTATGTTAAATAAACAGATATAATAAATTGTATAGCTGTTCTGTTAGAGCCTTTCACAAAGTCTGCGAAAGAAAAAGCAAAACAAATGGGCCTGCAGTCTTGCATAAAAGGCCTTATCTCACTAAAGGATTAGTGTTCAGTGAAGCTAAACAGTATTTTACTCTGTCTGAGGCGTGTGCTGGTGGGGGCATTAGGGGGCATTAGGACATTCCTCATTACATTTCATTTGTAATTGCTAAGAAAATGTATCATAGTTTATAAAGGTCAAATATTTGCTTTCTTTACTTTTATTTCGGAGGGCAAAAAGACATGGCTGAAAGAATTCTAGACTTTAGAATGCTGCCATTCAAAATTAATCCCAAAACACAGGCCCAGACCACATCAAGGACATGGATGCACATTTTAACGTAATAATAAATACAAAAACAAACTTTTGCAAGCAAAATGTATGGAAATAAACAATGCAAGCTGGGATATCTTCAAACAGCTGAACAGGTTTGCCAAATCAAAATGTGAGTTAGGAGGAACACTGGGAAAGCACAGTGAATTATTAATGTTGCCAAAATCTTAAAATGATTACAATTTCTCAGAATTTTTTACTTTATGGACAGAAGCATTGGGACACCTGACCATTACACCTACAGGAACATTAATGAATCTCTGTTTCAGTTCATAGCAACGGTGTTAGATGGGGTTGAAGTTCGGGGCTCTGTGTGGGCCAGTGAAACTTCCAGCCATGTCTTTGTGGACATTAATTTGTGCACTGGGGCACAGTCATGCTCAATGTGAAAAGGTTCTTCTCCAAACTGTGTCCACAAATTTGAAAGTAAGGGGCCTAGCCAAAAAAAAAAACACCAGGTTTTTATACTTTTTATCTTGTCATTCATCTGCATTCAAGAACTTGTTTTAAAAAAATAATAATAATTCTTCAGAATATTAGCTTTCCTGAAAAATAAAGCATTCTGCATTTTTAGTGGAAATTTACTTAAAAAGATGTTCAACAGTTTTGGAATATTTCTAAATGTGATTAAATCTACATTGAATAAAGTCCAGATATTAAAAATTAAACAAATCTGTTACATATCATCACAGTCCTAACAAAACCATACATCTCCAAAATTATGACACCACTGAAGACAGGAAAAACCTGTACTGTAAGTTAATATACTAAAATGGTATTCTGATATTGTAATATTCTTTTTTTAGTCCACTAACCACAAAACCTTCACACAATATTAAGGGCAGTTGTTGTATTGAAATCTTTCAACATTGCTTAAGCCGCACAAGACATGCACAAGACCACTCAAAACCATATCCTTCCATGCGTCTCAGTCACTGCAGGAGAGCATGAAACACTGCTGAGAGGTCAAATGTTAACTTGAGCCTGTATTCCCCGCCATGCAACAAGCACACCGCAGCACAATCCTATACAGCACATGCCTGCTAGTGCTCTCACTTCCAATCAGCATAGTTCCACCAGGAGGATTGTTGGCCCTCGACCCCAGCTGGGCTCTCTGCGGGGGTGGGGGGTGGGGGTTGTGTGGTGACACATGGACAGTGACTGTGGATGCAGAGCATAGTGCATCTAGTACCCTAGTACACCCAACAGGCTATGGGTTTTTACCTTATCTCCAGAGGGCACATGAGTCAGACTCCCACTATCACCGTTTTTCTTAACTCACACTCAAGGGGCAACTGGCATGTCCGCAGTATACTACAAAGACAAATGAAGGACGACACCTTAGCAGATGTAATTATGGTAATCTTCTTTTGCAACTTCAAAGCCCTACTAAGGTAGGAGTACACAAACTAGACCAGGGGTGTCAAACTCTGGTCCAGAAGGGCCGGTGTCCTGCACAGTTTGAAGGTTCTCCTACTCAAACACATTCACTAAACCTGGCAATTACCTGGCAAGCTGAAGCAGGTGTTTCTGAGCAGGGAAATCACCAAAACGTGCTCCTGGACTGGAGTTTGACACCTTTGAACCAGACAAACATGAGCCCCCACAAACAAACAGTAAGTGGTGTGCCATACCTGTGATTTCTTAAAGGCTTTACAATGTTTTTCCTGAAGGAAATTCTGAAAAGGTCCATGCTAAATGAATGCTTGTCTTTGATCATGTTTGTCTGGTCAGAATGCTCTGGTCTTTAGAAGAAAATATGGCATTATGATTGTTATTCATGATGGCACATGTTTTAATCAGTTGCTAGAGGAGTATGCAGGTTACAATTTGATACTTTAATAAGTGTTCAGATGTTTTATTTTTTTCAGCCATGGTTTCATTTCTTTTCTTTCAGAGTTGTGCTTTGAAATCCAAAAGTTTTCTAAACTGTTTAATGCCTTTAACTATGTGCACACAAGATGCTAATGATGAGCAGTCCCATTTCAGACTACTTTGACTCAGAGGAAATGAACTATATTAGGTTAGAATCTCTGCATAGTCAGAAAATCTAATGAGAAAAAATTAAACAAATACAACAATTTCACATTTCCTGTGTGGACATGTTGGCCTGTAAATAAATAAACAAATAAACCAGTTTACACAAGTTTTGGGAAAAGGAATCTTCTAAGCAAAAGTGTCTGAAGTTATATAGAGTAAATTTCATACTGAAAAAGATGTGAAAAAGAGAAACATTTTCAGACCAAAAGAACAGAGAAATAATAGACTGAAATGCTCCATTTCCTTCTACATTTAACTGATCTTACTTATTTATTATCAATTAGTTCATAACAATGAATTTAACTGATTGAAACGTTTACTCAGTTTGGAAGAACATGGCCCAGAAACATAAATGGAAAAGAGAAATGTGTAGAGTAGACAATACTGTCTGCTCAGTTTCAGGTTCAGAAGTCTGATTCATGATCCGTTAAGCTGTTTTCATAATCTTGTCATTTAACACAAATAGAAACTCAATTCCACCTTGTCTTGTGCTGTACTTGACTATATTCAAAAAAGTACAAACAATATAGTAAAAACATACTGGTGATCGAAATAGGGTACACTGCAAAAATCACAGTCTTAATAACTTACAAAAACAAATGCTAAAACACGGAGTAAACTATGGATGGATGGATGGATATTGCCTAATATAAGCATAATATTTCCTCCTGGTTTTATAAAAATGCAAAATTTCATGGCATTTTAGTTGCTAGGCATGCCTGGGGTAAGTATTTATTTTGTTCTGACCATTTTCAATTAGTAGCACTCAATTAAATGTGAAAAGTTATTACTTTATTGTTTTGCTTTCCATTTTATAAAAAAATAAATAAAAAACCCTATATCTGTGAATGCAGATTTATGTTTGACTACGTTCTTTAAATGTTGTTTCCTTTCATAATCTCTGGGAGCTGACCTTTGAACATAAACCTGTATAAAGACAATATATGTGTCAAGGTCCGGGAGTAGAAAAAACCCCTACGACCCTTAACTGCCTTGTGGCACGAAGTAAGCAGTTACGGGGGGAAGGTACATTTCCATAGCTTTTATTCCAAAATGCAGGAAACTAATGAAAATAAGGACAATGACCAGATACCAAACAGAAGTACAAACAGACCTTAACTACACAAACAGGACTAGGGAAAACGAAACACAGCTGAGGAAAACAAACAGGGAACAGGTGAGGGGGAACACACGTGACTTAAGACTACAAAAGGACTACAAAACATAGGACACGTGACACAGACAGGAAACCAAGACGTCAGTCAAAATAAAAGTACAAGAATACAAGAAAAACACAACGAAACAAAAACAAACACATAACACGGCCTATAGCCGTGACAATATGACAATAGCAAATGTACAAAAACACAATTCTTAAATGAAATTGAATGCACAAGCCATTGATATACAACAAGGTTTGCAGAGATGTTCACACATGAATAGCATATAAAGGGCAGGGAACAAAATAATGAGCTTTCCACACATCAATTTCATTTTCAGTTTGTGCGATTAAGATTAAAGTTTCAAAGAAGTTTTAAACAATGAGACAAAGGAAAATTCCCCAGCCTTACAAGAGCTCTAAGATAGATGTATTGTTCTCTCCCTGCAGAGGTCATTTTAGTGATGTTTCTATCTAAATGTTTTATCTCTTACCTTTTGTGCTTTAAAATGGCTCTAGGTAACTCAAAACTCCTTGACTGCTTATCCTTCAAATCCCACAGAAAATGATTCGTTTTTGGCAATGAGCTCTTCAGATGATTTTGGCTGTAGATAAAAAGGTTACTTCTTTTATTGAAATCAGAACTTTTTAAAACAATAATAATATCCTTTAATTGTGTCAGTTTTACAGTTCGAAGCATAATGGCACAGGAAAACAACACATTGGAATCATCCAGCTTCTAAAAAACACCAAAATGTCACATAAAATATTCCATTGCAACTATTTAGTAACTTTCCCAATTCAAGTCTCAGTTAATAATATAAACAATATAATAATATAAAGACATTATCTATAATGAAAAATTGAATTACTGACATTAAATAATACACAAAGCTTCCAGAAAATATATGAGTTACCAGTAGGGGTGTGATGAGATGCTTTTCCCATGAGACGAGAGGAGACACGAGACTGGGTTCACGAGAACGAGATGAGACTTTGAATTTTTTTAAAAAAAATCCTCAATGTTTAAATATATCGCAAAAATAGCCTTTTATTTAACTGAAAAACACAAAATGCAAAAAATGCATG
>JBBPDH010000007.1:13541308-13554866 GCA_037974565.1 Clupeocharax schoutedeni
GAACATGGTTGTTGTTCAATAATAAAATTATTCCTCAAAAATACAACTTGCCTAATAATTCTGCACTCCCTGTATAGTGATACATTGTATGCTGTCATTCGTAAGTAAATATAGATCTAACAAACATTAACGTATCATGGTAAAGAAAAAACTGCAATTTTCTGGTAACAAAATTGTGGCTAGTAACTAGGCTGATTGGCTAGTGACTCCGGAAATCCACTAGCCACATTTACCAGTGAGCAAAAAAGTTAATGTCATGCCCTGATATGTATTAATATACTGACCACAAGGCTATACATTTACACATTCCTATTCAGAGTACAGCAGGCTAGCCTACAAATTCTTACTGAAGATTCAGTAATGCTTCAGGTAGAGAATTCTTAACATCAGGCTTAGTACAAGACTGCTAATTACAACAGAAATCCTTTATGGATAGCTGCTGGTCATTAGGACACAGTAAGAAAATACTCAAGAGAGGTTGAAAATTAATTATGTAAACACGAGCTACAACTACTGTGGTAGGTTACATAAACCCACAAAAATGTTATAAATGGAGAAATACACACACACACACACACACACACACACACACACCACACAGTTATGCATTTAAAATAGGGCTGGCTAAACACTATATTTGTGAGTGTACATGGAACAAAGTAATTAAATATAATTAACAATTTATGCTGAGTTATTTCATGTTTTCTAGGATTTTTTGTTCCATCTGTAGAATATTACAACCTTTCAGTGAGATAAAGATCATTTCAAACAACCTTATCTAGTAGGTAATTATATGTAATCGTGTGAAAATGACAAGCTAAGAATAATTGGTTTTTACTTAAGCTGTAAGACTGATCTACAGTGAGATAATTTGAAACTATGGGTATTGTGTTTAAATTGTACCTAACAGACAGGATCTGAGCATGTTTGTCTCTCTCTCACTCACGCTTATAGCATGTGCCTTAAGTATGCTGAAAAGATAATGATGGATCTGATATGGCGCTCAGTGTTCCTTTCTCCTTTTCCTTTCCCTGCATTAAGCAGCCTGCTGGAACTCACTCAGCTGGCATTCAGCTACAGTGCCGCTGTCATTTCTATGCTTGACTAAGGCATTCAAATCATATTTGATAAAGCATTCTGACTCTGCTGCAGTCTTTACAAGCCCTGTTTTCTTTTTTCTTTGCCTTGCCATGTTGATTTACCTCATTAATATTTACACGTAATTGAGGCAAACACAGTCTTCATTAAGACGATCACTTCTTAACAGACACTGCAGTTCTACATAGAGTTAAAGCAATAATCTGTGCAGCTAATTGCTTTCATGCAGTTCTTCCTCCTTCCCCCTTTTCAGGATTGATTTCAGTTTTTTCAGGTTACACCCTAGTTTACCTTATTTGTCATGAGTCTCCTACAGTGTTGTTGAACAGAATACAAACACAGCTTTCAAAATCAAGAATTTGGCTATTTATGCCATATTGTATAATTTGTTTGGATTTCTTGCAGACATTCATTTCATTCATTAGTTCAAAGTTATACATTGGCATGACTCCACAGGACCTCTGAAGGTGTGCTGCGGTATTTCAGAGGTTTAAGTCCTGTAGGTTATACAGTGGTTCCTCCATTTGACTAGTTTGTCTAGCACATCCCACAGACACCCAATTAGGTAAAGGCCAAGTCACCACCTTAAACTCTTTGTGCACCTCAAACTATTCCTGAACATTGTGACAGTGTGACTGGATGCATTATCCTGCTAATAGAGACCACTGCGTTTAAAGTAAAGCAAAATGACGCATTATAGTCATTTGTGAACACACCACAGTACACAGTGTGAACAATGTGAAATTCTTTCTCTGAACCCAGGGAGCAGTGTTGGAGATGGAACCTTGCTCAAGGGTACCTCGGTGTTGACCGCACTATGGATTCACTTTTTATTTACATTGTTTTATTTAAATGATATTCACTAAAATTAAAAATCCATACTTTATGCAAATGTTGACACTAGCAGTGCTGGAATTTGAACCCACAACCTTCTGATTGCATAGGTCACTACACCACCAGCTGCCCCATCTGGGTTATGGGCCCAGCATGCTATGCCTCTCTGCTAACCTAAAGTTAGGGAATAATGTTGTAGGGGTGTGCTTAGTAAACAATGTTTAGGCAGGTGGAAAAAGTTACATCCTTATGAATGACAAGTTTTCCGAGCAGAACATTGCCCAGAGCATTGCCTCCACTGGCTTGCCTTCTTTCCATGCTACATCCTAATAGTACACACATGCACCTAGCCAGCCACATGTATAAGAAAACTGCAATGCAATGTGCATTCTGGCATCTTTCTATTAGAGTCTGAATTAACATTTTCAGCAATTTTTGCTTAGGTTGCTCTTCTGTAGGATTGGACCAGACACACTAGCATTTGCTTCCAACATTTGTGAGCCTTCAGTGCCAATGACCCTGTCGTCAGTATACTGTTTGCCCCTCCTTGGAGCAAATTTGGTTGGACCAAATCACTGCATACTGGAATCAAAAGGTTACTTGGAAGATGGCCAGTTGTCAAGATAATACATTTTGGCTCTTGACTAAGTCACCTACTGGCAGTGTTTCAAATTCAAGAACTGGCTGTTCACTTGCTGCCATAAAAAATATCATATATGACAGGTGTTACTGTAACCAGCAATCAGTGTTATTCACTTTACATGTGATTTCAGTGTTGTGGTTCATTGGTGTATATAAAGCAACAATAAAAATGTGAGCTAACAGTCAAAAAAGCACTATTTTTATTTTTTTTATTTTAGTGAGTACCATTTAAATCAAAACTTTAAATAAAGTGAATACAGATTGCTATCAGCTGAGTATGTTCATTATGTTTTTCTAAACTTTTGAACAAGGTAACAGGTGACTACACCTGGCTCTTCCTGAATAGCAAACATCATTTGTCTTACCTAAACACAAGCTACCCAGCAGGGAGACTTCACAGCAATAAAAAACAAAATGAGCTCCTCATGTCAGTAGCCAAGAGAGCAGATTTTCACTACACCATTAATTCGAAGCACTCCTATCAGGCCTCGAGAAGAAGCTGCGCACCCTGATGCTGTAATGCGATGGTAAGTGATGCCGTGGAGCCGGTAGCAATCAGTGTAGTGCAGTGATCTCTGACGAGAGGGCCATTGGCTACGTCTTAAAGAGAGTCCATTAGCCTACTTTTAATGAAACAGGCTTATTAATGATAGCCAGCACCTTTTTCTTCTTCTCAGCAGAAAGGTGTCCTTACTTAAAGAATAACAAAATCCTTTGTTGTAGTAATTCACTGCAGAGTGGTATAGTCTAAGTCTATATTTATTCTTCTATTCAATATCCTGATGCTGCTTCCAGTTTCTGCCCCATAGTCTTTTTTTCCACTGGGAATACACAGGGACAAGTGTGTTGCTAATGCCTTTCATCATATCCGTCTCTGTTTTCTTTGCTTTGTTTTTCTGAGCAACAGAGCAGAAAAAGCTACTTTTTGTTTCTCTGAATTACAATTAGCTGCACATTATACCTATGATCATGAATCGCATTGAAATGCATGAGTGTGGCTGAATCGTGGTGAAACCTCCAAGAAAGAATGCACCTTTTCCTCCCAACAGTGAGTGAAGCACTGATTTACCTGTCTGTTCCAACCTTGAACTGCTTTATCCCTTTCTCATCCATCCTTGCTCATCATTCTGCTCCCCTCCCCTAAACTAACCAGCGCAGGGACCAATTAACAAGAGTAAGATGAATTCAGCAAGCACAGATTTTATCCCCTACTTTTTAGTTAAACTACACTTGTTCAGACAATTCTCAACAGCCCCTCCAAAGCTCAATAAATTATATTTACATAAACCTCATTGCAAAACTTTTCTCCTTCAATCTCCCAGACAAAATATACACTTAAGTCATCATTTACACTACAATCTTGCAGACAACAAATGCAAATGTGCAGAATGGTGATTATAACACATGTTGCCATATAAGTCCTATGAGCTGCTAATTATATTTCTGCAGTAATGTTTGTAGAGTGCAGACTTTCTCTCTTTCTCTCTCTCTCTCTCTCTCTCTCTCTCTCTCTCTCTCTCTCTCATTTTAAAGGAGCATTAGCTCTTTCATGTAATGAAAACATTTCTCCTGACAGTTGGACAGGATTGCATAAGCTGATGTTGAAAAATCAAAGGAAAGCTTTTGCCACTTTTGGTGTCAGGATGGAAAGTTTTCTAATGCCTTCACTCCCGTGTGTTGTTCCCCTGCTCACAGATTGTCTCTGCGGTGAGCAACAAAGACAGTCTTACTTGGAATTATGAGTCAGCAGTGATTCTGCTGAAACATATCTACAGCATATTCAGTATTTGTCTTTGGTGCTAGTTTAGACGTAAAAACTTGATAAGAATAAATATGATTGTATTTGAAGTCGACACAGTCTAGAATGATTGCCATACAGCTCTTTATATTAATAGTTTTATATGTATATAAACCTATTATTGTGTATCAGTAAATGTATCAGATTATTGTATCAGAGTATATGTATCAGATTATTGTATCAGAGTATATGTATCAGATTATTGTATTCTATATATAAGTCTATTAAAGAGTGGTAAATGAGCTTATGGGTCCCAGCGTCCCATATCTCAACAAAGTACTATAAAAAGTAAAAAAAAAACACATTTTAAATCTGCTTTGGCACTCTTACTTCCACCAAGAAAATACTAATGGGTGATCTATTGGGTGAGATATGTTATTAAGTTACAGAAGTCATTCATGAGTGTGAAAATGGTGTATAAGCAAAAAAATAAGGGCTCCAGTGAAGATTTTGCAGGGTCATCATGGGCTCTATTGCCCTCAGTGTGATTGTCATGCCTGGACTGCAGTAGTTATGAAGTTCTGAAGACACATACGAAATGTGGATAATAGCAAGGCAAACTAATCAAAAAGTCAGAACATACATATAATGGAAGCTCTTTTTGTAGCAAAAGACCAGGATTACTCTTTCATGTTGCCTTAAGGACAGCCTGTAGGGGGTCTCTCTAAAGTATTTGGATATAATTTGGCATCTTGCTGGTTTAGGCCCCCTCGGCTAAAGCATCCATTACATCAGTGCCTGTGACCTGGATCAGCATGTACCAGTGCCTCTCAGCCCCAGGAGTAGCTGCAGGCAAAAGAGAGGTGAGTAAAGCCAGCGTAGAACCAATGCGACTTGCACACTGTTCTCCGTCACACTTCTGCTGGGTGATCCCCGCCACAGATAACGGCCCTATTACAGTCTGGCCTAATCCCAGCGCTGTCTGTAGGTCACTTGGTAGAGTTTTTGCTCCTGATGCAGGAGATCGTGGATTTGAGATCTGCACACAACAGATGTGCACAACAGACCCACGTAGAATACATCTGGCACAAAGCCTATTGATAACATACGTGGCACTGATGTCTAATACACAACAACAAGGTTAGTATCAGAGCTGAATTAAGAATAGCTCACCACTTAAACAGACCTATTGAGTCCCAAGGTGCTCTATTTTCACTGATCAGAAACACATAAACAGAAAGGGAGCAACATAGGGTCACTTATAGCAGTATATAGCAGTGGATGTTAAAATTCTCTTTTTATACTGCACATTCTGTATAAAACACAAGACTCTCATGTTGCTGTTCTAAAATTGCACAATAATATTTATTGCTGTTCTGCATTTTTCTGCATATGTAAAGTCTGTTCTGCACCTTTGCACATTCCTGCTGCTAGATTAAGGAACCAGTCAAAAAAACTGTATTTATCCTCAATGCAGCCATTGCCAAATGCACTGAACGTTTTGTCTCGTTTAATTGTATTGTTGCTCTTGTGTTCTTTTTCTAGCTCTTTGTCTTGTCTGCACTTGTGGTCTTGTGTTGTTCTGCTCTTGAGTTGCACCATGGGCCTTGGAGGAACGTTGTTTTGATTTTACTATGTACTGTGTGTTTGTTGTAGAAATGACTTGACTTGGCTTGACTTGAGATGGGCTGTAGTCTTTAACTGTGAACCCGGGACATCCACCTACATAACAGCTACACCTAATATACCTAATATGTACCTATTAACCTCACACTTGAGTGTATTTACAATTTTTGTATAATTGCTAAAATAGTTTAAAATTGTGTATGCTAATAACTAATTTCCTGGATATGCTAGAGCCTACTGTTATAGACTCATTACTCAGGCTACACCCAATGAAAAAGGTTTAATATCGATAATTTATAATACACTAACTGGATTAAAATACCCCTCTTTACAAAAAAATAAAAACAGCATGGGAGCAAGACCTAAACCTTTAATTAAATGATCTTTTGACACTACATCTCTCATTGTGCCCTTCATTGTATATTACAGTTTAAGGTGGTGCATAGAAACCACATGTGCAAAGCTAAACTATCACATTTCTATCCAGACATATCCTCATGTTGATCATGTTTACATATTGAACGATAACAGAGAGACGTTTTCCATACATTGTCTTTAATCTTCTAATGGTGCATACAGCCAGACCCCTTGATTGCTCTTTTTCGGGTTGTTGAAGAAGTGAAGAATCAATTCAGCGCCAAGCCCTATCCTTCTTCTCGCTTTTGGCTAGGTAGGCAACGCTTCTGAGATGGAAGGGTTATGACCCACCCACTGCATTGCAATGGCTGAGAGATGTGAGCCATTAAGCTCAACCTTAAGCCTAGAAAAAATGTGCTACTCCCTCAATAAGTCAAGCAAGAACTTGTGAGACCCTTTCCTACAATACTATGAGAGCCTTCAATCTCCCGATTAGGCCATAATCTCCCTCTGATGGGGGGTAAAGTGGACGGGACTATTTTTTTGTGTGTGTATATTCCTTACTAAAGTTCTATTACCTACAAAGAAATTCTTGGGTTTGGGGTCTGAGTTATGTTTTTGATACAAAAATAAGAAAATGAATAACTGGTTAATGTTCAGTGATTGTAACATAAATATGTTTAAAGATGATATGTACATTATAACTATTCAATGTTTTGTCTCATTGACCAATAAAAACATTTCTGACCAAAAAAAAGTGTGTGCTGGAAAGGACTGTTTCCTTTGTATTCACATCTTCATTAAGCCGGTGTGTAATGTTCATGTTTGACTCTGACACATACTTGATATTGTAAAAGCCTGGAACAGTGAACATTCACACATTGTTATGCTGGGAAACGGTCCTGCTTATGGAAATAGCACTGAAATATGGTCAAGAAAAATGTTTTGCACTCAGTCTCCACTTGGAAATGTAAAAATATAGTTGAACATGGCTCATATTTATAAGAAAAGGTGCAAAGCTAAGTGTGTCACCTGTCATCACTCAGCAAATGGTCTGTTATTCCAGGCACTTGCAGAAACGAGGATGGTTTCTGTGCTCGGTGTAGCAGAAATAGCAAGGCACCAGGACTCTGTTGTCATAAACTTATTGCAGATTTTTTGGATGCCCATGTGACACTTGACCATGGCCTTTAAAAGTGCACCAGCAGCAGCAGAGAGGCAAAATGGTTCTTGTCTGACGGGTATAAAGATCTTTTACACGAGCCCCAGGGGGAAATGCAGCAGAATTCCTTCTCTCCTGAATTTCTAAAATCTCTTTTGTGGTGAAACATAAACTGTACTATCATTTCTGGCTCACTTGCTCCCCCTGCTGAAAGGCATGCAGCTTTGATGGTCTGAAGGGCAAAAGCCTAAAATCCAGGAGAATTGATTGTCTGCACCCTCATCCAAAATTTTTAAGCATTTGCATTTTGAAGTTCAATAGATGACTGCTATAAAATACACCATTATCGTTAAGGTAAGACAAAGTAGGCCATTCTCTGAGGCAGAATTGCCATAGTCATTTAAAGTATTTTGACAAAAATTCAAAAGTGGAATACTTGAACAGAGAGGAACCATTGCAATCTACATAAAATATGCATATGATGCAGAAATAACTATGTGAATGTAGCAAATATGTGCTCACGCATTTGCGCAAATTACAGTCCTTTTGAAATGTGCCAGATAATGAGCTAAAGCTGAGGTGCTGTGAGGTGTTCAAGAGGACCACTTTCAGTTTAGCAGTGATACAGAGGGTCCATTTATTCACCATGATGACAAAAGGGCCTGAGAAAAAGAAGCGCATCTTGAGCAATTGGGTTGGGTTTGAGATGTGATTGCATCATTCCTGTTAGAATAGGTTAGTTTTTCACCCTCTGTGTTCTGTTCTCAGCCAATCAGGCTTGAAATGCTCCCACAGAGTTCTCAAAACTAATTTAATTGAATTTCACAGACTTCAGTTACCACATTACATTGTGTGAGCCTGTGTGTGTGTGTGTGTGTGTGTGTGTGTGTGTGTGTGTGTGTGTGTGTGTGTGTGTTTCTCTCTATTAAATTTTAAGTACAGATCACAAACAGCTCCCTCCATAACCTTCCACTAAAGAAGTCAAAATTATTTTTGCTCAGTCGTCAAGGAACACTTAGAAAATTAATGTTCTCTTTAAATTCTCTTTACATTTCTCTTCATATCCTATAAGGTTGTTTCAAAACATCAAAATAGGACATTGTTATTAGTCATTATTGTTTCACACAAGCGTTTGCACACAGCCAAAGCAATTTAGTATTCACTCGCCTATCATTCAGTCACAGCCAGTTACCCATTGGCACTAGGAAGCTTTTGTCTTTTATGTATGTCTTTAGAATGAGTAATAAAACAAGAAAAAAAAAACAGCGAGTGCCAGCTATGAAAAGAAAATAGCTGCTACATTTACAAAACAGGCTTCCTAAAGCTGACCCAAAACACTCCACCAAGTTTATATAAAAAAGAAAGATTTGTTGCTCGCATAAAATGAGGCAAAACTTCTCAGGCTTTGGAATAAACAGAAATAAATTATAAACTTGCGCAGATTCTAAATGCACAAACAAGCTAACAGAACACTACTACCATTAAGAGAGTCTAGTACATGCATCAAAGCCTTTAGGATGGATCAGATACAGTACACATATACACTCACACACACTTTTCTCATCAATAATTTAGTTTAAAGTAAAGGAAGGAATTTTAAGGAATGGGTCATAAATCTAGACAGCAAAATCATGACAATGACTTTACTGGTTCAGAACTTTTTGAGTGCACAACACTGCAATCCCACCAAAAACATGGCAATTTAGCTCTAGGCCAGTAGAGTGGAATACTTGAACCCCGCTCATAATGGCAAGCCTTAAGCTGAATTCATTCTGTTCATTTATCAGTGCATAAACATACATATCTTTATTCACATGTTCGCTCAGGCTTGGAAAACAGCAGCATGCAGCATCAGAGAGAACAACTGAAAGTGACACAGCAGAGAGAATGAGAAGGAAAGCTTGAGGCAGGAGCCATTTCCCATTTTCCTCTCAAATGATCCATGTTACAACTTATGTTTTCCCTCTCTTGCTTGGTCACGTACTCGTAGCTTATGACTTCCTTTAAATCAAGAGGCGCATAAAAACATGTTCTACACAGAATTTTATGTTGTGGCATACAGTGCCATTAAAGAGCAACAGCCCCAGTGCAGAAGAGACTAACAGTTTATTTCACCTGTTAGCTTGCATTGCCTGTCAGCCACTTCTTTGTGCTAAATGCTA
This sequence comes from Clupeocharax schoutedeni, assembly GCA_037974565.1. Taxonomy (NCBI): domain Eukaryota; kingdom Metazoa; phylum Chordata; class Actinopteri; order Characiformes; family Alestidae; genus Clupeocharax; species Clupeocharax schoutedeni. Next base: position 13,550,928 of record JBBPDH010000007.1, read on the forward strand.
ATTTGATTTTTCCTCTCATAGTTTAATAGAGGTGAAACATTCATTTCACCATGAGTACCACCCACTTATTCACAATGCTCAACAGTGTCTACTGTCAACAGTGTATTGGCTGAGTACTTCAGTGAGCATGGTGCTGGCAATGCACAAGACATTGTCCTTTGTGTGGGCACCAGTCTTGGCAGCACTCTGCATTTCAGTTTTTTTTTGTGTCGTCTGTATTATTGCTTCAACAAGCTTAAGCTGAGCTGCAGGGAGAGAGATAGAGGTGGGAGAGGAAAGAAAAGAGGATGGAGTTGAGTGAAGAGATAATAAAGAAAGGGGGTGAAATCCAGAGGGTGCAATGGCACAAACGAGCCTATGGAGCACTGAGAGTCTAAGATGTGGAGTAAAGCTTTGAAGCCCTTCATAAAGATCAGCTACACGTGTGTTTAATGCACACCAAAAAATAAGCATACACTCATTTTTTTCCACCACAAATTTCATGTGAGAATGTTTAATGGTTACATTCATCTGGAACACATACAGTCATATGTCAATCAGTAATAATACCACCTGCCTAATATAGTGTAGATCTCCAGCCAAAACAACCTTGACCCATTGAGACACCATCTGCAAAAGACTCCTGAAGGTGTGCTTTGGTATCTGGCACCAAATAATTAGCTGCAGATCTTTTAAGATCTTGTAGGGGCCTTCATGGATCTGGCTGGTTTGTACAACACATGCCACAGATGCTTTATCACAGTACTCTATTTCACATTCCTCAAATTATACCTGAACATTTTTGCATGTAGCAAAACGCTGCTAAAATAGACCAATGCCTTTAGGGAAATTTGTTTCCATGAAGGGATGTACTTGCTCTGCAACTGTGTTTAGGTGGGTGGTATGTGTAAAAGTAACATCAACATGAATGCCAAGACCCAATGCTTTACATCAGAATATTGCCCAAATTACACTACCTTTGGCAGCCTGCGTTCCTACCATAGTGCATCCTGGTGCCCAAGAGTTTCAAAATCATTGTACTGTATACAAGAAAAGCAAGGAGAAACTTTAGTTCAAACGTTGATTCATTCAATAAAATGTATTTTTAATACTTCAATGAGTAGTGAAATCGCTGAGGTTTAATGAAAAAAAGAATAGGAAGGTTAGATAGAAGAGAGCTCTCTGTATGAAATGCAGGCCTGTGGTTTGGTTCAGTCTTTCTATAAAGTGTGCTCCTTCTTGTTGCTCTGAAACTCCATGCATAGTGAGAGCAGTAGTTGTGGGATGTGGAGGGATGAAAGTAAAGATAGCATGGTTCACTAAATGAATGTTAGTTATATGAGTTATATGCTTTAGTCCAACAGTATAATCTGGATACCAAGTTTGACCTAAGAAAAGCAAGGAATAACAAAAAGGGTTTCTGTGGTAGGACAGAAGAATGATAGTGGGGTTAGAGAGATGATACTGGTGTAGCAGACACCTATGTGCTTTGAGATTAAAATGAGTAGGTCTCTAAAAGACAATGTCAAAATAAGGGCGATTTGTAGCTTTCATATATATTTTGAAATCTTTTAGAGACCTGATATTAAATTAGATCAGAGTTTTCCAGCATCTAAATATGTTCTTGTTTTACTGATTCTGCTAAAGAGAACTTTTCTAGAGTTCACATGCTTGTGTTTTACTGCAATTGGAACAAATGAACACTACTTTATTTCACAACTTTTCCAGCTCAGCATGGATTTACAGTTTGAAAAACTTTAAAATCATTGAATATAAAAAATATACAGCTAACCTTATCAGTGGGTTTGGTTTATATATAGGACTGGTGTATTTCTGGGTTGCAGAAATCATCTTCTTATGTGTTATTGATATATTAGTTAGAATCTAACCAAGGTAATAAAGCAGGACAGGTTAATCATTGAGTGTACCTATTTGTAGAGCAAGTAAATTGAACAGTCTATGGATGGACATAGTCCTGCTTTGAATACATATTTCAGTGCCTAGATAAGATATGCTTGAGATAAAAATATGTTTGAGATTTTCACTGCAGCATAATATCACTCCTCTGAATAGCCAGTGGTATAGATTTCTGCTGAAATGGAACATAAGGCAAACAGGGCTGAGCAGATTTTACCCTCCTTATCAATCAGAAACATTGACTGCTTGACATGTCTGCCATTTTGCTGGGGCAACAGGATATCCCAGATCGATTCCTTACTATAATGTACAACGTTGCCCTCCTCCTGGGATGGACCCAATAAAACCCAGTGTTATTTCCCTGAACTCCATATTTCAGCAGTGCGGCCGCTCCTGGTCAGCACAATTTCCCTTTCATTATTCCAGTGTAGCTTTAGCCCAGACTCGTCACAGGAAATGAGAAATGCTTTAGGTAATATCCCCAGCTCATAAAATATAGAGGACAGGGATGAATGGGGTCCCTTAGGATTGGCTTTGGCCCCTACAGGGAGATAAGAACGACAACTCAACATCTTGTCTTGACCCTCCCTAAGGAGCGTAGCCAATGCTACCTCAAACCACACACACACACACACACACACACACACAACACACGCCTGTATAAATCAGCGCAGGTGCTGCCTCCCGCTACAATTCCACAACACCCGGCAGATACTTGTAGTAACACAAATATCATATTAGATCAACTGGACAGGTAAAATATATGAATGAGTATTATATATCCTCACACAATTTATAGGGTCCATATGCCCATTTATTTTATAGAATTGTATTTTGCTGAGTTCACTGAGGAGTGAGGAGGTGTTGTGACATGAAGACAGTTATATTCATTCAGTTTGGAACATACTTTTTGTTAAATGAACCTGAGTTTCTTTTACATTGAAAGGAGGTGAAAGGGCTAGGACATGGGTTTAATTATCTTTTTCTTTGCACTCTGACCAATCTGCAGTAGTGCAGCACTCTGACGAATCTTCTGTAGCTGTTCTATGAAATCTGCCCAGATTGGCTAGCTTCGCTCCATACCCACATCAGTGCATCTCAGGTACCCATGCCCCTGTTGGAGGCTCACCGACTGGAGCACTTTTGGTAGGTACTAACCACTGAAAACCAGGAACATCCTACAAGATGTGTTGTTTCAGAGATGCTCTAACCCAGTCATCTAGACAACATTATCTGGTATTTTTCAGAGTCACTAAGATCCTTACTCTTGCCCATTATTATGATTCTTACTCCAAAAAACACATCAACTTCAATAAACTTGCTGTCTTATATAACTCAACCCTTGACAGGTGCTATTTTAACAAAATAATCAATGTTGTGGCTGTACTTCTGAAACTTGTTTTTACTTCTGAATATGGGTTTAGATATGCTTGCAGGTGACAGACTGCACAAATAGGAAAAGCATGCATGATTAGTTTGCTCTGTGCAGAGACAAAAGGTCATGACATGCCCCTTTATTGCTGTTGTGTAAAATATGATTTCAGCGTGTTGGCAAGGTCCAGTACAGAGGACAATATTTCAAAAATTCAACAACGTTCAGAAGTAGTTCAACAAAGGATAATTCTTTTTCTGCCACTTTTGATCAGGTGCTATCAGTCTACTCGTGTGATGAGTCACAAGATGTTTTCGTGAACACATGTCTCCTCCACATTGCAATAACGGTTATGGCTCCTTGCCCAGGAACAACACATCCAGGAGAATAATTGCAAGTATTCTTCAGAGGACTCTAATGTAATTGCCATTTTTAAGTTTACTATTGCATTCTCCTCCCTGCCACCTGAGTCAGCATCTGTCTGCACTGATTCTGCTCTCATCTGAGATCCTTTGTTTAGTTGGTGAAACTCAAATGAGCACTCGGTTGTGGTAGAATTGTACAAAACTGCTGCATGTATTTATATAATGATGTTGTGTGTGTGTGTGTGTGTGTGTGTGTGTGTGTGTGTGTGTGTGTGTGAAAGAGAGAGAGAGAGAGAGAGAGAGAGA
>JBBPDH010000007.1:13640895-13657100 GCA_037974565.1 Clupeocharax schoutedeni
GGCCGTCATTCTTTGCGGTATCCGGGCCAGAGGGACATGGATTGTGTGGGACGGATCCGGCCCAACAGAATGTTGCTAACTGGGAAGTTATGGTAAAATTAGGCCTAAAACAAAACTGTCAGCACATTGTTGCTCTGACATCAAAATATGTCCAAAAGTTTTCAGACACCCATTCTTAATGAATTCAGTTCTTTTAAGGTGCACCAATTGCTGGTGGGTTGTGTACACACAACCTCGCTTGAAAGGCCTCCAAGCATTAGTCTATGGAGCCATGGAACTGATTCTTTGGAATGATAAGATTCATCCAGTACCTTGGCTGAGTTGGAATGCCGTTTAGGATCCAGAACTAACTGTCCAGCACTTGATTGCTGAATACATTCAGCAATGTTTCATCATCCAGTGTTAAGGCAAAGGGGCAAAGAGACATACTCTCTCACTGAATTAGTAGATGTCTACAAACATTTGGACAAACATGTTCCCAACTCTAGTGCTAAGGGCTGGTGATTGCCATGTTTGGTGGATGTGTTAGGGAGACTGCTGGCCTTCCAGGGTCGGAGTCATGCACCCCTCATTAATTTCATCAGCACTGTGATGTGGTATGTTAAGAAAAAAATATCGGGTTGTTGCTTTTCACTTTTTGGTGTGTATGTAATGCATATATTGATTATTTAGATGCTTTTTGTTCATGGTGTAACCAGAAGCGGAAGTTGTCCTGGTCCTGTATTGCCTCTGTTCTGCACATTTTAGAGTTTCCCCTTGCTTATATTTTCCCTACTGCAACTAATGAACTAATTATGAAGCCCTTCCTTATGAGGTTGTTCTCTACTGGATCTACTGGATTAGCATATGGCCTATTAGTCTCCTGACTGTAAAGAGCATCAAGTATACTCACATCCTTATTCCACGTTTTCTCTTCTCTTTTCCCAGGCCTGACACAACCACCCAGGCCATGGCGAGCAGCATGCCTGCAGTGTGGGTGAAAATCTGCTCCAGCTGGCTGGGTCTTCTGCTGTATCTCTGGACCCTCGTAGGCCCTGTGCTCCTCCCTAACCGGGATTTCAGCTAAGCCTCCTTGTGTGGGAGTGTGAGATTTTGAAGTTTTAGCTCTTTTGGCTCTTGATGTTGTTCAGCTGTTCCCGGTAAAATGAATGACAAATGATATGACATTTCATATTGATCTCTCTGTGATGTTCATATTTCTGTGCCCAAACAATCTGCTGTGGTATTTGTTTTCCAGTGACTTGGTATGACAATAGGTGCTGGGTTTTTTGCTGGTGCAGTTTTAATCTTGTACACATTCATTTTAAAAAACACTACTTGTATTCCTGATTAGACAACACTACACAAACCTGATACTCTATACATTTAACGACAAGGTAAAACTGCACAACAGGCCTTCCTCTTAGTGGTCTAGCCACGAATACACAAATAGAAATATGCATGTTAACTGCTGCTATTAACAATCTCTACCTGGAATTAAGACACCATTGTACAGGACATTCATTTCTGTAATAAGGTCGTATAAGGTATTTCAATATTAGTAAAGCACTTTGTCCTTAAGCAATCTCATAATAGATTGGGGCATGTGACACAGTGAGGCAGATGGGGCTGTTTTCCTCTCCAGACCCTCACTGGAGCCCCAAAAGCGGCAGTGTGTCCTAGAGATAAGCCTAATGTGACACACCCTCCCCCCTGCTGGGACCCTCTTGCATCCCTCTTACTGAGCAGTCAGATTAATAATACTGATAATAACACTGATCTGTATTTAAAATAAAGGTGGTGGAGCTCATTCAGCCTGTCAAAGATGTTTGTGGGGGTGTGTTAGTAGATTTAAGATAATCAAATGTTTAAAACCATGCTGTATTGTGTAATGCAGTGACTCAACCATTTCACTTCTGGATAGGATGTGATTCTAGTAAACTGTAGTAGTTAGAGGCTTTGCATCACTTTGGACATTTCATTTGTAATTATTGAACATTTTAATACATTTTCATATGTTGTGTACTTTTTTAAGTGTTGTTTTTGGTCATTTCCCATGCCATTATTTGTACATTTTTAGTCCAAGCCCACCGATCGCTTCAAATGAAAGTAAGCTTTAAATATTTTAGGCTTAAATATTGAATACTTGTACTGTTGTTGTCCTGTGATGAAGCTGTATTATAAATAAGAATGGGGTACTATATGAACTCAACCGAACTCTGTTGCTCAAAGTATTATGGATGTTGTTGGTTTTTTTGCCATAATATTGTGAATAGTCAAAAGCTTGTATATAGAACCAACATCGGAAGACTTCGATTGTGATCTTAGTAACCAAGCATGTAGATCCGTCTGGCATTTTTGCCCAAAGTGAAGTAAGGCAGTTACCATAAGCATAATGGTGCATTTTTAACATTATATTAGCAACAACTACAAGGTATTACTTACAAGATTTCAGTAATACTGATGCACTGAAAGTGCCTTTATTGATACTCTGGCTTATCCACAACTTCCTGGCCAGAACCTGAAGACAGAAGTGCCTTCCTTTTTCTTATACCATGCATGAGTAACAATAGTAATGTTGCGCAGAATTTCTGTGCCCAAACATATCATTTCTTTAGTGTTGTTCGGTAGTGTTCCAGCTTTCATCATTTCTGTCTTTTTCTTTTTTTTATTTAAATAAACCATTGTGAAACGAATCTCTGTGCTTTCGTCTGTTGTCTTGGAGACCCAGCACATGCATCCGAATGTTGAAAAGTATCGAGAGTATTTTAGGATACATTCATTGCTGACAGAGCCATTCTAAGGTGCCCACCCATCTGCTTGTATAATCTTCATAGAAAAGCATGTCCAACCAATAGAATGGGATGTTCTGAAGCAGCTGCCAATGAGCCTATGGTTAATAACAGTTAGCTTGACTGAGGGGTGTAGCATTGAGCTGTGGTCTTCAAAGCAGTTGTTAGAGCACCATAGATGGTACACACTTTTATTTCATCCATTTGCATTTTGATTTGGGGTAAAGCGTGCATTTGACTGATGCACCTATCCCGAGTGACGTACAACCATTAGTTACAGGGATAGTCTCCTGAATGTGTGTCTTGCTTAAGGGCACAATGGTAGAAAGTGGGGGGGGTTCAACCTGCAACTTTGTGGTCATCAGGTTCACAGGCATGTGCTTTACCCACTAGGCTACTACCACACCTGCGTAAAGTGGCCCCTTATAGTCACATACACACCACAGCACACAGTGTGAAATTCTTTCTCTGCATTTAACCCATTCACTGAGTGAAGCAATGGGCTGCCACCAAAGAGGAGTTTGGTGATTTGGTGATATTTCTGATTTTAGAAATAACATTGAGCAAACAGGTGTTTGGGAAAATATCAGCCATTTCTCCACTAGGTGGAACTGATGTGCAGCTGATAATATCTCTGATATAAAGAAGAAATCATCTGCAGCATTTTGTGAACACATGTACATACAAACAACCAAGTCCTATTTGTGAATGCTCATAACTGGTGCCTTGTATTTCTGCGAGTTGTTACTTTATTATGTTAACAGATTGTCAAAGAAATTAAACTTGGCAAAAGTTCTAAGCCTGCACTAAAACAGACATGATCCCTTCATTGCATTCTATTGACGTCACATATTGAAGTGTTACATACTTATCCTTATTCTACTCATAAATTCGTGATTAATCATCCATCATAGACTATCCATGAATCACTCTGTAGGCCTCAGCATGACCCCACTAAGCATTAGACTGTTTTTCTTTTACAAGCAGTTGTAGCTCCGGCAATTCTGTGCTTTCTGGCATAAAACACAGTTCAAAGGAGTTGCCCAGTGCCAACATAACCAAGCCAAACACAGGTGTTGAAATTTAAAAGATGGGCCTGTTTCAGGGGAGTGATTCAAAATACACAAAATATAAATGTCTACGAGCTGATAGAGTTGTTTTGTGTGGATAGAGCACAAGGAGAGTGTTGAACATTGTGTACTTTCACCTTGGTGAGCACGGCCCCTCCAGTCAAATGTGGGTGTGCAGTTTAGGATGGGTGGGTATTGTGCACTGCATTGCTGCATAGGCCATGACAAGGCAAATCATTTAAGTACTATTTTCCTTCACACATTTTAAGTGCTGCTGCTCAGATTGATGTATTCTTGGTTCTGCTGTGTTTATTTCAGCATACCCAGTATGTCCAGTATGGGTTGAATTAGTTACAAAAGCTTCATGTTGCCATACTCAATTACCATACAGATGCGTTTAAAAGAAGCTTTGATATGTGTTTTAGGAAGTTTTGTTTTTATGGACCATCTCAAAATACCCATAACTATTGTGCTCACTAACCTAATGAGCATCTGACACGCCTGTGTTAGTGATAATGATTTTCAAAAGCAGACACTACTTCATGTGGTTATTGTAGAAATGCATGGTTGTTTTGATATGTTAGGTCTAATGGGCAGTAGACGGTCACACATATCTGCTGAGCTACTCTGTCCCAGCCTTGGTACCAGACAGTACAGTGTTGATTTTGGCAAAACTATTGGACAACAGCATTTGGAACAGTCTTTGGCCTCATATTTTTTTTTCTCTTGATCAAGTCATTTTTGTTGCCATTGCCAGAGACCTTTGGTTTCTCTGCTCTGTCTGAGTTTTGACTTATAGAGGCACAGCCTTGTATAGGTCAGAAGTTCCCAGAAGTATAAACTCTTAGCCACAAGAAAACAAAGCAGGAGGCTGAGGATAATGAATATGCCAGTGCCTTCCTCGGGTAACTTTATTCTTCAGCTGAGTCTTTGGGGCTGGCTGGATCAGAAGCTTCATGCCTTCCTCTAAGCAAGCTTGACAAAAACGGAGTGTTCAACAAACGAGTTTCAGCGCAAAAGAGTGTGAATGTCTTTTTTTGGGGCGTTTTTTTCCTCATGTGGGTTATACTAACGACAGTCACCTCTCTGAATTATTTTTATTTATATGTATTAATTCTGTTTACACAATATTTTTTTTAAAAACTGTAATCTGTGCATCGTGTTTGTTTTCAGAAATGCTGAAAGAGCCTGAAGTAACATTCTCACAATCCATTGTGGTCTTTCTGCACTTCCCAACATTAAGTGTTTTTACACTCACAAATTATATGACTCATAGGAGGAATGAAGGGCTACACAAAGCCAAGGAAAACTAAAATAACACAATGCTGTTGTGTTAAAATAACCTCACTACATGTCTACACGCATTATCTGATGATATTTCAGCCCTCCATCAAATCCTTCATGTTTTTAACTTAAAAGTCACAATTTTGCTGTATTAAAGATTGAATATTGCACCTTTTTCCATTTTTGCCTGCACCTCACCTATACCTGGTGTGTTTTTTGTTTGTTTGTTTGTCATACACAAGTTTTTATCGATGGGTATTGACCATTTCAGGTCATTTTTGGTATCTGTTTGAACACCACCACCAAGCCTTGTTTGGTGGCCTGGTGTGTCACAGCAAATATAACATATCCTGACTGCTTTGTCTTCCTTAACAGACCTACACATGTTACTTCATTAATACATCACTGTGTTGTTTGGTGTCCTGGTACCAGATAACATTGTGGCCTCATCATGAAAACAAACAACTGAAAAACTAATAAGTTTTATATTATATTTATATTTATAACACTATGAATTTATTTTTCTTCGATCTGTCAGCAAGTGTAGAAATTCTCACTCTGTAAAAACTCTGTAAAAAATGTGTCACCCGTTATAGTATTCTCTTTTATCAAGAGAGAAAAGTCAAGCTTGCAATCAAAACATAAAACTTAAGACGAATGTTCTTTGATTGAATCGTCTTCGCATTAACACGGGCTGTTCTTAATCTAAACTTGTCAAACAAAAGCACTGAACCTGCTAGTTTGGTTTTACCACATGGTAGGTGTATAGAAAATGATCATTTCAAGAAGAACTGCAGTCGATACACAAACCCTGCTCTAATTGTGAAATGACTGAATGCGCCTGTCAGAGGTGTAATTGCATTCTAAGTGTAAGACCCAGGCACATTGGATTACACTGCAGTATGGAGCGCAACTAATTGTGTTTGGGCACTGCTGGCACATGTGCATCGAGAACATTTACCCAACACTACCTCCCCATTAGACTCCCTGGGACCTGCCGTCACGGAGCTGGAGGGGGCTGAGGATTGCCAGTTTGGCTCTGTCAAGTTTAAACTGTCTGATTACCAATTACACTGAGGGCTAAAAGAACATGTGGAACATTTTTAAGATCACTTTTTCCAAACATCACACTGTGTACAGTTTATTTGTTTATATACTGTGTATAATATACATACACACACACACACGTATAAACTGATTTCACTTGGCTCGTATGTGTTCGTATGTGAAGTATATTACATAAACAGTTTAACCAACCCTTCAGAGTATTAATATTGTTGATGTAGTACTGTATGCAATGCAAAGCGTTGAATGCAGTGGTGTAAATCACGCCACCTCTGGACTCTAGAGCAGTGGAGGCGCTTTCTCTGGGGTGATGAATCACGCTTCTCCATCCTGGCAATCTGATGGATGAATCTGGGTTTAGCATGTGACAGAAGAACGGTACTTGTCTGACTGCATTGTGCCTAATGTGAAGTTTGGTGGAGGGGGGTTATGGTGTAGGGTTGTTTTTCAAGAGCTGGGCTGGGCCCTTTAGTTCTAGTGAAAGGAATTCTGAATTTTGGACAATTTCATGCTTCCAACTTTGTGGAAACAGTTTGGGGACGGCCCTTTGTGTTCCAACAAAACTGCGCACCAATGCACAAAGCAAGGTTCGTAAAGAATTTGGTGTAGAAGAATTTGACTGTCCTGCATCTCAAAACTGACCTCAAACCAATAAACACACTCCTAAACCTTGTGGAGAACTGTTATATTTATATCAGATTGCTTACATACTTTATCTCTAAAGTGTGGTGTTCATTATTTAGACTATTTACTTTGTAGATTTGTGTTTTTTAATTTAAAATTGTACTTACGTTTATACTTATGACTTCTTCACTTGCACCCATTACTTTATTTTATGTGTTTCAGAAAATTCTAGATTTGTGTTCATTTAAAATGTATTTATGTTCGCACAGTCAGAAAGGAGCAGTGCAAAATACATTTGACTGTGTCTTGTACTTGTATGACTATGCATGTGACGAATAAAGAATCTTGAATTTGTTGTGTTTTACAGATATTTCATATAGGTGAGCGTTCATCTACATTCTCCTTAGTGTTCTTTCTACCTCTGCACCAGCAGTGGCCATAGCAGTCTGCAGTGCACATTGTCTTTCTCGCTCTCTCTGGCGCTCACTGCGCATGCGCGACAGGCCTCTGAGGGGAGGCTAATGTAGTTATATAACACTCACCGTGCCGGTTGTCTGCTAGAAGAGAAGCATGCAGGCAGCCCTGTTACATAAGCCTGCTAGGATCATATTGTCACCGTGTGGAGCGCTCTCACTGCTGTGTTTCTGCTGCTCTTCTGACTTTCTCTCTCTCTCTCTCTCTCTCTCTCTCTCTCTCTGCCGAGACACACCCCCTCAGGGAACAAAACATATTACGGCAGCTACGAACGCAGAAGAGCAACACCGATGCCTTCCAAAGAGAGAAAACTCTGTCTAGCGTTGCGTACAAAGACGCTCTGTGTTCCAAGTAAGGCTGTGCACACACAGTTCGGGAAGAAGTGGAGACAAGCATGAACCCATCTGAGCATCTATTTTAGACAATGACCCATTCTCCCCCATGGCTCGAGCCCCCACTCCCTCACAGCTTCCCCCCTCCACATGGCATCCTGTGTGAGTCAGCCTCGCGCTGCGGCTGCCATAGCGATAGACCTGCCGCCCCCTCACTCTCTGTGGGGAGTCTGAGCAGTGGTGGCATCTGATGACAAGGCCAGAGCCCAGAGAGCCATGACTCATCACCTGAGTGCCAGGTGAACTTTACCACACGCTGCAGGATCCCCGTGAGGCCATCACCTCCTCCTCCTCCTCGGAGCACTGGGTGATGGAATCCAAGACGTTCATTCCATCACTTTATCTTCTTTCTGACATGCACACTTTTAAGTCTGCACATCTGCATAAAATGGGTGTAAAGCTCTGATCCGTTACAACAGGTTTTGATTTTGAACGTCTAGAGAGAGCAAACACAACAAACAGTTAAAATTTCGGTCGCTGTGCCATTCCAGTTTCTTTAGAATGCTCCCCTATTTCACATTGTTCTTGAACGTTCTCTCACATTCACACTACTGCAGATCATTTCTCTTGAATTCACTGTTCTAGAATCTCCTCCTCATCTGTTCTGTGATATTTTCTTCACTTACGTTGTTGTGATATCTTCTCCTCCACACTGTTCTGGAGTGATCTCCTCAGTTCGTACTGTTCTAGAAAGTTGTCATGCAATCACACTCTTCTAGAATGGTCTCATCCACATAGAATATTCCAGAATGTTGTCTTCCATTCACAATGTTCTGGAATGTTCTTATCCTTATCAGCGTTATCAACGGCTTCTATTCTCACTGCTCTAGAAAGCCTAAAATGTCATCTACACACACTGTTTGAGAATGGAAGTCAATATGCAAGAACACCGTCTGTGGAAGAGGACGTTGTAGCTGTTCTAGAATGCTCTGCTACATTCTCCGTGTTCTAAACCGCTGTAATTGATTCACATTGGTTTAAAATGTTTTCTGTAATGACACACAATACTCCACCCATAATGTTTTCCATGTATCACAATTTATTATAAAGGTATGATTCGTTGCGGAATATTGAGTCAGTGTGCCTAAACTGAATACACACAGTATTCGGAGATGTTTTACACAGTATTGCATCACAGACAAAGACACAAAATATTTGGGGTGTGAGAGAATAGAGGAGGGGGTTGGTTTAATAAACAGCTACTGTCTTATTTACAGAATATTATTTAAATATTGACTATGACTGATTTCGGAATCTGTGCAATGGAATCACTACAGTACACCATTGATGCATTTTCAAACAATGGTATGCTTCTCTAGTGTATTATCAATGTTATAACAAGTCTGGTCTCATTATACTGTACTCATTAAAAATTGAGTACTTTAGCTGTTTATGTCAACCGGACTAAAGATTCTCTTGCTCTCTTTGTACTTTATGTTGTCCTGTCCTTTGTGGTGTTCTGTTTTTTGTTCTTTGGGCTGCACCATGGTCTTGGAGGACTGTTGTTTCATTTCACTGTGTACTGTATATATGGCTGAAATTACTCAGTCTACTTGACTCAGCCTGACTAGTGCTTTTCTGCTGCTGACAGATGTTCTGTGTTTTTGTGGAAATTAGGAATTAAGAGTGTACGGCCAGAGATCTCAAGCATTGTTAAACTGATATAGTGCAGTATGATATTGTCTGAATATTAATAAAAGTTATTGGTTTGGCTTCACCACTAACACCCCTGGAGGCATTGCGAGCAATTGTTTATGAAGGCAGACCATTGTGCAAACAGAATGAAAAAACAGTAAGCAGTTGAAGAATGATTGTAAGTCATAATGCTTCGGTCAGGCTACCCTGCTGATGAATAATTAAGAAAAAAGGGCTATATTTATTTACATATTTTTAAAAATGTGATTTATTTGTTTATTTTTTCCATAAACAGGCTGTGGCCCCACGATAGATGTTGGAGAGAGTAATCCAACAGATCGAGAGAGAGTGTGTGTGAGAGAGAGAGAGAGAGAGAGAGAGAGGTGAGAGGGAGAGAGGAAACAGATCCGTGTCTGGGCAAGGCTGCCAAAGTAAACCGACAGCCTCTGTGCTGTGTAATTTGAGAGGAGAAAAGAAAAATCTGATCTGTTAAAAATGAGCGGACACCTAACCAGTTGGCCCAGCAGAACAAGCTTGGCTTTGGGCTTTATATGAAGAGTAATTAATCCTGTGCCTCTTTGTGCTATGAGGGACTTACCTGAGGCATTATTGCCATGTTCCTGTCATGTCAGAAGTATTCGCTTCCCTGTAAAAATAACCATTAATCTGTGTCTCTGACTGTAATCCTAGTCTTACTTGAAAGTCTGAGTACTGATACTACCACCACACTTGTAATAAGACATATATATATATATATGATTTTAATTGCATGTCAGTGTGATTTTAATTGCATGTCAGGGCACATCTCCATTTGATTTGACAGAACTGGTGGACGACAGTCTTGTCATTGCAGGACTGTGAAGTCAGGGTTAGGGTTAGGGTTAAGGTTAGGATCAGATTTTAGGCCTAGTAATTCCTTCATAAATACTCCTTAACCACACTAGGAGTGTCAACGATGGGCCAGTTTTCATTCCAACAACTTTTTTGGATTAAAAACCTACAGCCTCATCTCTGTATTACAATGTGCTTCCAGCATACAGCTCCAGAAAAAAAATAAGAGAAGAGATAATTTATTTGTTTTTAAATCAGCATCTCTTTAAGTATGACGACCATTCCAACCCAGTGTCAGATAAAGTCTTACAGAAGCACTTGATTCTTCTTTATGAGGTACTGTTTGGTGATCATATGAATTAAATCTTATATACAGAGGAAAAGTATAAAAAATCCACGGCTGTAATCAACACTCTCCTCTCGCAATGAGACCAGTTAGATGGCAGAACACTACTAGAAGTACATCGATGTTAATCATTGCCATTTTGTTTGAGTGAACAAGAGATTTGTTTTCTTTGATTTATTCCTTCGGTAAACACTACCATTTCTCTAATTTGATGTATTGTCATTTCCTTTAAATCTGTGCTTCAGGGGGCAATATTTTTACTTGGAAAATAGGAGAAATGTTGTCAAACAAAGCTGTTCAGTTCAATACATGCACCCATAAACGATAAAACCTGAGAAACTGAACAGTTTTGTAGCGGTCACTTAATTTTTCTGGAGCTGTAGGTAGCAAATGAACACTCTCAGCTTGTCTTGATGTTCTGCCAAATGGGAAGCCTAAACAATATGATGAGTAATGCTCTAAAAGTTTACATGAGTCTGTGAGAACAAATGGCTTACTTGGTACATTATTTATTTAAGCAATGATATTTTATCAACAGAGGATAACAGTCATACCTGTACTTCACATGCAATGGGTCATTGAAGAGTATATGTTTACTGCCAAATGGACAAAAAACTTACCCACATCACAGTCCTTTGAAAGGGTTAAGTGAAACAAAGTCCATGCTGGTGGTTAACCCGTTTAACAGTCTCCATGCTGGTGATTTATAACTTAATGCTGCACTAAGTGGTTTTATCTCAGAGGACGGAGGCTAAAACCGTGCTGAGGAGTGAGTAAGTGAGTATCAGAAAATGTGCTGACAGCAGTAATCTTGCTGACCTCCTCAGAGCTCACAGAAAAGGCTTGGAGTTACTTATACTGAAAAGTAAAGTGGTGTCTTATGGTCACGTGTGAGTACACCAAGGCGCAGCACACAGCGTGAACAGTATGAAATTGCTCTCTGCAATTCAGAAGGGAAAAATCTCAGGTGTTTGTGAGGCCATTAGGCGTTGTCACTGACAGCAGTGGGCGTATTTCATTCAAAACTGACAGCAGCCTTTTTAGAAAGAAAATAATTAAAAGTGTCAATACTTATTTTTTAACCAATGGGAGCGACCGGAGAGAGATACCTTATACATATTAATGAGGCTGAAACCTGTACGCGAGCTTCCCTTGGCGGAAGAGGGGAGGACACTGTTGCACACCCACACAGACACACACACACACACGCACCACACAAACAATCGCAGTGGGTGGGTTTTATTCGAAACGGACCGCAGCCTTTTTAGAAAGAAAATAATTAAAAGTGTCAGTACTTATTTTTTAACCAATGGGAGCGACCGGAGAGAGATACCTTATACATATTAATGTCGCTGAAACCTGTGTACGAGCTTCCCAGTGGCAGAAGAGGGGAAGACACTGTTTATCACATACACACACACACACACAGGTTTCTTTAGAATTTTACAAATCTGGGAATTTTTGGAATGTTCCATTACGTCATTTGACAGCAACCCTCCACAGAGGAAAGAATTAAATAAAAAAAAGTGACTGTACTTATTTTTTAACCAATGGGGAGCGACCAGTGAGACTACCTCATACATATTAATGAGATCGAAACCTGTGAGAGCTTCCCAGTGGCGGGAGAGGGGGAAAGGGGCGGGGCCTTCGGGCCGTCTCGTGCAGGGCGGTGCGGCTCGAACTTGTTTGCGTTGTGTTCGAGACTGCTGCTGCTGCTGCTGAGACAGAAGCTCTTGCTGCTGCTGTTATTGTTATTGTTGCTATTGTGGTGGTGGTGCTGGTCAGCTGAATGTGGGATTGCAGCTCCAGTGAGACGGGAAGGAGGGGAAGCCCGGCCCCGGAGTGGCCATGTAGCGGATGACAGCGCTGCGGGATGCGGACGGCTGCTCTCCAGTTCACCCAGTAACTGCCCAGTGCAGCCAGAACAGCTGTGCCAGGTACTGCAGAAGAACCTAGCAGACACTGTCACACACCTTCCACATCTGTCCATTTCTTGTTTCCTCTTATATCTGCGTGCCGAGATTGATTTTTCCTTTCTTTCTGTTTTTTTCTTTCTTATTTATTTACTTATTTATTTTTGAAGCGTAGACGCTCAGACAGGGGAGCTACTACAAGCTGTTGTGGAAAGGGACGGGAGGGTGTACACAAAACCTTTACTAGTGTTTCACTGGACTGCCCGCGAGAGACGAGACGCCTGCTTAGACATTGGTTCAGAGAGAGGGAGAGACAGAGAGAGAGGCCAGTGGGGCACACACCGTTACTTTTCTTGTGGATATATGACTTCCTGTAACAGTAAGTCCATCTACAACGCAGTGTGATTATAAACCGTTTGTGTGCAATCACTCCTCAATATAAGACGTGTCAGTGCAGAAAAATGGAGTGGGAGTGCAGCTGACTCTTACTTTCGTAAAAATACTTTCCTTTCGATGGTCAGAAGAGAGAAAGCAAAACTAATTCTGGAAAGTGGCTACACATCTCAGCCCAACACGGTTCGGGCTGCTTTAAAATAAATAAGGAGTTTGGTGTATTGGGAACATCTGGACAAATGAACATAGCAGAGTTTGGGTGATCCTCCTGAATATTTAAGGTAATAAGCGTTGTCCACTTCTCTGCAATTTTAGGTTAAGTTATGTGGTATTCTTTGTGGCATTTTGCCATCTAATAGTCCCCTCCCCTTGCTTTAGTTAGACCAGTAGTACATTCAGAATAGACCCAAACTCTCACTAGCTTTCTCCAAAACTATTAAAGCTGATATATAATTTAGGCCACATTTATCAAAGATGTCTAAAATAAGTTGGACTCAGGAGGAACTCAGAAGTAACCTGCCTGCCTGCCCACCACTACCAAAGATCACTCTTGGTTCAGATGACAGAACAAAAGGCTTAAGTCCCCTGTTTCATGGCTAAAGACAAATTGATTACTTTGGTAATGCCTTAAGAGCATCTTCTGCTAAAAACGCCGCTAGATGCTTCTGAGATTTCCTGAACTTTAACCAGTCTGCACGCTGGTGTTTGCCTGTCAGTGGCATGTAGTATGGGGAAGCGAAGACGCTAGGCCTATAGTGCAATTATATTTCATTTTTCAAATGGAGAGCTCACACATCTCCTGGCAGTATTGCGGCCCTCTTAAAACTATTTGTAGGCCTGAGTAGCTCAGGCAAGGGAGTGGAAAAGGGTTTATTCATGAAAACAGTGTCAATTTCTTCATTTTGAGCAATATTTTCTTGGGAGGGTTTAATTGTCTACAAACAGTTTATTCCTTTATTTTAATGTTGTAAGACACCTTGTTGATGTGGAATATGACAGAAACTAATGATTGATAAAAAGAAATCAGTTGCTTTCCCCCCAGTTTGGAACTTAATGGCCACGCTGTGTGCTGTGGTGTGTTCACATATGACAAATGGTCACTTTCAGACAAATTTTCTTTTCAGATATCACCTTGCTGTATTTTTTTCTGAAATGGTTCACACATCTGGCACTTTAGAAGTAAATGCTGCTTAGTAATCAATAATGTATAATTTAGTGCCGATTATTACAAAGTATGAAGATGAATGGATGCATTTACATTAAAGGACAGGGGAACAGAACTGTGGTTCTTTTTGTTTTACTCTTACCTCTTAGAATTAATTGTAGAAAACATTCGCCACCTTTATGCTGGACATCTGCACAGTTCACTAAGGTTAACAGCTGTGTGCTGCCAGTAAGTATTCAGGAATTTTTAATGATCACTACTCGCCTTGTTAACCAAGGCATGGCAGCACCTGCATTGCTCATTTTTACTCATCACACTTACAAGTTCCAGACTAAACACTGTACTCCCTGTCTGTCTGGCTGCTGTGAAAATTCCTATATGTGAACTCTGGGCATGTAAAATAGAGCTTTCAGATGAAAGTCTATGGCCCTTAGACTAGGAGGTCTGCACAATGACTCACAATTACTGATTATTAATTAATGTATTTTCTATTTAAGGCATGACTTAATAGCAACATAATATAAACATAATGTATTTGCTCAACGCCTGAGGCCCGCACAAAAATATGACAGAAATATGACGCTATCGCTCCTTTCACCCACTCTCCTCATCTCACATCTCACTTTACATTACACTCATACGCTCCTAGCGCTTAATACTACTCACCCCTAAGGGGCCAGTATGTTTGCATGAAATACTGTACATGGGAACACAATGCGTCTAACCACACAGATATTTTGGGGCAGATAATTGCTGAGAGACAAAGGTCAGCAATGTGCTCACTTTTCACAGCATTCCTTTCGCCTATTAATCTCTCGCTTATAGCCTCATTATATGTCAACACTGTTGCTAAAGGGAGAGCACATATAGACTGTTAGGAAAAAGAGGATGGATGAGCAAGACCAGCGCTGAGCGTAATCTGCGGAATAATGCCATGCTGAATGAGGCTGACCTCCTTCAGCAACCGTCAGTCACAAGTTACCTGTATTTTCTGTCCTGACCTCTAGTCTCCAAGGGCTGGAAATGGCCAACTCCTACTTTGATTTACTGGCGGCTGTCCGGCAGTGCTGTGGAAGAGCCATTGCTCATGGCACTCACATTAAGCCCAGCACTCTCTGGCTGCTGTCACCCTGCCAAAGCTTTGCTTTTGTTTTAAATGCAAGTTTATGATTGGTGTAAAGTAGAACGTAACAAAGTCACAGGGTTTTCTAAAGTGGTTTTGGAGCAGAGCTGAACAGCATATGTGCTGGGATGCACCAATATTTTAATAATTATATCTATATTGGCCTGATATCTGAGATATCAAAGAAGGCTATGCACAAGACTCTTTTATTGTGCACTACAAGCATTCGGATCAGTCACAGACAAATTTATGTAAAGATTTATGTGGCTGTTTGGGCACGTCAGGAAACCCAATGAACTAATAAGAACAAACCATTTTGTTAAAAAAAAAATGTTTACCTGCAAGGTTGGGCTGTAACGATATGGGATATGAAACCGAAATTCGCGACACTCAGATCCACAAACCTGTGTTGTGGTCTGGGATGGCAGAATTGTGACACACCCCTTCCAACTCCCAGAATTATCATTCCTGTCCAGGAATGCTGCCACATCTGTTAGCTTTCACCACTAGGGGGCTGGCCCGTGGGTGGTACACTCCTAAAAATAATTTTTTTACACGGTGATTGGTGTATTTTGTAACCAATATTAGAGGTTGTTGTGATTCAAACAAGCCCTCCTGCGAGTCTTTCTGACCCTTCTAGGAGGAGTTATAGTCCAAAATCTACAAGGACCGCCTGGGGAGGCGCGCGTGTCCGAGCTGAATTTCTTCAGTACAGTATAATGGAAATTATGACACTTCGCTTAATAAGTGTCAGTAAGCTGGATGGTTGTGATAAATCTGCTGGGGAGTTTGTTTGTAAGAGTTTTGTTGTGTTTTGGCTAGTGATGCTCCGATTGATCGGCCACCGATCATGATCGGCCAATATTGGCTAAAAATAGCTTTATCGGCGAACCCCAAATGCGCCGATCACTTGATGTAAATTATTTGCGTGACTTTTTCACACATGCATGCACAGCGCACAGGTAAACAACAGCAGAGCGGGGCTTACCAGTGGCAACTTGAGTTCTCCCATCTGGAAGTTTTTCAAACTGACCGATAAAGGCGTAAAGTTAGCCGTTTGCAATGTATGTCGTGATGAAATCCCTCGAGGTGGAAGCAAGCAACGGCATTTTAACACCA
>JBBPDH010000007.1:13676314-13688766 GCA_037974565.1 Clupeocharax schoutedeni
CTGATCTGAGACTGTACAGTGCTGACAATGAATCACTTCCAATTAAGAATTTACTTATTTTTTTCCTCCTTAAAAACGGTTAATTAATCGGTTATCGGCAAGTACAGACCAACCTAGCTATTGGTATCGGTAAAATTCAATATCGGTCGGCCTCTAATCTTTTCTGTTGTTAAACGCAAAATTAAATAATTAGTTTAAAATATTGTATTAGTAAATAGTAAAGTAGCACACTTTGATTTTTAAAGTCGCCCCCAAATATAATGGTTCCAGTGCCCATGTATACAAGGCATCCTAAGCCTGGGATCAGAGCTGTGCTGACTTGGATTGCCGGGTTGCTCCTAAACGCTTTGTGTTGAGGTGAAATTTCACATGTGATCCACTCCGATTATACCAAAATTCCTTATCGCAGATAACGATACTTCTATCAACCGTTCCGTCTGTGCATTTTTAAACGTAAACGCAGTGCCAGGTGTTCGAAGAGCGCCCACGCATAGTGAAAAAACATGTACAGCCGTTCCCAATAAAAAAATATATTTATTGCCACAAAAAAGGCAGAGCATATTTGCAGTTTCTGCGTTTTTGTGGGATTTTCCACATAAAACCGCATGTGACTGAATCAACGACTCCTGATCCGTGTAGAACTGGGGGGTTACTGTATACAGGACTCGGGGCAGGCTGTAGCTGACCTGGAAGAACATTTTTTGAATTCCACACCTGAGTTGAGTCCCCATGCTCCAAGCGTGATTTCACTGCGGTGCAAGCCCTCAGATTCTTCAAACTCCACCGTTCTATTGATCTCCAGAAAACCTTTCCAACGAGCTCTCATTTGTATTATTAGCCGAGTAGATATATTAGCCCGAGTTGCATATCTTAGCGGGAAATTGAAATTAAAAGAGGTGAATGCGGGTATACCTTTACATATTCTTTAAGGGTAATGCATTAATAGTTGTTTTACCAAAACACTGCGTCACTATATGCAGGGGCTCTTGGAACGTAGCATATATATATATATATTAGTGCTGGGTCGTTAACGGCTCTTGGAACGTAACATATATATATATATATATTAGTGCTGGGTCATTAACGGGGTTAACGCGCAAGATTCTTATCGCGCGATAAAAAAAATATCGCTGTTAACGTCCCCCCACCCCCCCCAATTTGTATATATATACACAATATCTCCCACACTTCACACACACTGTGAACGTGTTACTAGAGAGTGCCTGATAAGTCAGTCATCACATTTCATATAATTTTTCCTTGCATTACATGGTTTACATGCTTCATTTGAAGGCCCACAGAAAACAAGAGTGTTGATTTTGCTGATGTCCTCCTCCAAACTCAAACCAGCAATGTTGTGTTTAGGCCTGTGTGTACCATTTTGAGGGGTGGGGGTAGTATTTCAGCAGAAGAAGTGAACATTATTCAAAACTTGCCTCAGTCCCAAATGGCACTACTACATGTTTAAATTCTACAGCAAAACAGCAAGCAACAAGTGGAGGGCAGGCACTCTGGCGTGTGTATGAATGAAGGGGTTTGTAGGCATAGTGGAGGTGGCAGTGTGGATAAATTGGCCATAGTTTATATGTGTGCTTCCCACTCAGCAGGGTACTGAGTGCCAGGCAGGGTGGGGTGTTTGTGGCTGGAAGCTGGCTGACATGTGCGGCCAGTCAAGGTAATTGTACACGCCTTTGCAGCGCTGTTTTGCCCACTGCTACCCCTCATGTTTTGAGGCAGAAGTGGAGACCTGTTTATGGCATAGATTAAATTAACTATGTCATCAAATAAGCCACAGTGGCTGGCCTTCTCTTTGCCTGGCACTCAGCCATGCAGCCAGCCTGGTGGGTTACACAGCTGTGGTATGCACCCTGTGTTTTCATGTCCTTTAAGTCATAATGAAAGTTTTGTACTCTTTTAGAGGTACAGGTCAAGGCAAAATATAGGTGTCAGTTCCTGGAGAGTCATAGCTTGGATGACCACAGTTCCTGTTCTAGTATTCTTATCTCAACTGAGGAAGGCCTTCCTATTTTGCTGTTGAGTTGAATAAAGTGTGACTAATTGGGCTAGCTTCGTTCAAACTTGAGCCCCAGTTTTATTATACACCATAATTCTGGGCTACAGTTTGTCCTGACATTTGAACAGATGAAAAACTGAATTGAATTGAATTGGAGCATTTATCTACTATTTTGCGAGAGGAAAATCTTAGAATAAAACTGGCATGTGTGCTTTTCCCACGCAAAGTTTTGGAACATAACAGGTGGGTAACAATTCTTTTGAAAGTACGACCTACAGAATGTGAAACCACATTCGCTGTCACACTTAGCCTTATGCCCTTTGTTGCGTCACGTCAGCTTCCTGCTTCTATGACCACTTCCTAGACTTGTAGGTCATGTCTTACTTGAGTGAAAGAATTGTTGAGAATATGTGTTGTGGTTTCTTTGTACTTTTAGTTTCTTGTCCCACACATTGACAACAAAATGCGTGGGCTTAATGATGAGTGGGTAGTTTCTAAAAGTGGAACTTCCTTTTGCTATTTTTGTCTTTTTTTTTTCTCCCCCATGACACGTCAGCTACTACTTTTTTCTTCCCTGTTCTCTCCCTCTTAGTGTTTCCCTATTGTGTATTTACATTCTTTTGATTCCGTGACAGTTTGGAGTTTCTGTCTGACTTTTTAAGGCACAGCGATAGCCTACATTTTGGTCCTCGCCTCAGGACCTTTCTTATATTTCACCTCAGGACCGTTCTTATATTTTACTCTTTGCGGTGCTCTCCAGTCTAGTTCGCTGCCCTCATATTTTCCCTCCATCTGTCTCTTCATGTTAGCCTCATTATTTTCACAGTCAGAGCTTTTCTTGGCCCTCATAATCAATAGCACACCAGAGAAGAGGTTTTTTTCTGGTGAATAAGGCTTTCAACAAAAGATAGCTCAAATGTGAACTTGGACAACCTCTTGCTTAATTTGGGACTTTAAATTATTTATTCTAACATTACTTAATAGCACTAGTGTTTTTAAGACGAGTTCATGCTTACAATGCCATGAAGTTTCCTAGAGGCACTTGGAGTCACAGTGATATTATCCTATAGAGTAGATGTAAAGAGCTCTTTAGTGAGGTTTTCTGCATACCACTGTTCTGCCCTGCCCTCCCTGTCCTACCCTGGAGAGAGCACAAGAATAAGAGTTAGGTTTAATGCAATGCAAGGAGATCATAGAGTCATGGGAGATCTATCAGGGCTTTGTGGGATCAGATGTCAGGTCCCGAGAAGAAATGTATTGATCTCCCACAATACAAAGGACTTGCATTGAGAGTCCATTAGGAGGCAGCTCAGTGAGACTCACTGTATGAGTGAGTGTGTTTGCCCATGACAGTGTACTCAGTGATGTTCTGAACATTCTGTTCTTTCTTCGCCTTTTTGGAGTTGACAGAGTTCTGTGTGACAGGCAGTTTCAGAAGATGCAACAGGTTGAGTGCTTCTTCAGGCACATTAGTCAACATCTGACCCCACCTGACAAACACACTGATCCAAGTATAGAGGACAGAAGTGACCTGATTAGGGAACATGGCTTTTTTAAGGGCCTTCAATTAGAGCCCTGTTGCTGTTATAGGAATCCTCTTTACAAATATATCTGATATATCTGTGCTAGCACACATAAAATCCTCATGCAAATATTTTTTCAAGCAAGCTCCATTTTTACCTTTTTACACTTTTTACAGCTTGCATCCTCTGGTTTTCTGGGAAGCCAGCACAAAAATACATTCCATCTGTATGCCTGTCTGCTAAGTCCAAGACCGCTAATTTAGTCTAAATTACAGTGCAGCATTCTGCCAAAACAACATAAACGTCTCTCATAAAATTTGATATGAACATTTGGCAAACCATGCCTATCTGCCTTATTCACAGCATGTATAACCACATGTTGAAGTTACTTGCCCAGCTTTGCTATCAAAACATTTAATAACAAGTTACAGAGAATATTGCTTCAAAGTGTACAGTCAAATTGTTGGAGTGTCCCTTTGTGGGGGACTATTGCGGTAATAAGAGAAAGTGTTGTGGGATTGCCCACTGGACCCTCTGTGTGGTGGGTCGGAGATGACTAACTTACCCACAATGAATGGCGACTTGGATATGTGCTGGGAGTGTGAATAACGTGTCTGTCTGGTGTCAGGGCTGTGAGTGAGTGTCTGTGGTCGTGCTGATGGTTGCCACTTCTTCAGGTGCGGGTGTTTTATCGTTGGAGATGGGGACTATTTTTGCCTTGGACACCAGCACCCTCAGGCTATGCACTCAGAAAGAGACTGGGTGGCGACGTGTGAGGAGACAAAGGCCTCCTGTATCTTGTATGCTCTGAAAACAAGCCCCCATCACACCCTCTGTCAGGGAACGCAAACAGTGGAGAGAGAAAGCTATTGTAAAGAGAGAAAACCCAGCGCTGCTTGTCTCTGTAGTTATCACATCTATTAAACATGCTTTTATGACTTTGAATAATGTACATTCCAACATAGTCACCTACCCCTCTTTTGAGAATTGAGACCACTTTGACAGGAGAATAAAGTGAAAAGATATCAGAGTTTGACCCTTCTGAAAGACACTGGGCTTTCTCTAATTTTCAGGTAACTGATAACGCAGCAGTCTTAATGCATTTTGGTGACTTTAGGTGATCTAATGACCCTCCGTTTTTTTGCTTTAACTTATGTCTTTAATTTACAATTTTGTATCTTAAACATAGGAAAATACAAAAACAAAATTGGGGAAATGAAGGTATTCCTTCTTACAATCTAATGTTTTCAAGATGAGAAGTTAATGCAATGGAATATGGTAAGGTGATTCCTAACTGCAGGTACTGAAGGTTTACCCTGGAGGGTACCATCTCAGTGATGCAAGAGGTCCCACCCCAGTGCCATTTTTGTACTTTATTTGCCTCAGCTGCAGCTTCTGTTGCTCCAAATAAAAGTAGGGGTGGATCTGAGAATGCCCAATGAACAGAAGTCATTTGGAGGTGAGACAGGCGGTGTTGAATGTCACCTAGGCTCCCTGACGTGTGGCGGGTGAACGCTACCTCTCCTTCATCTGGAGAAAATGCCATCGGACCATCACTAAGTGCTGCCCTAACATCTGTTACCTCCAGCAGCTATAGCAGCTGTTGTTTCTGTTGGTCCAGGCCTAAGGAAGGGCACAGAGTGGCCCATAAGTCCTGTTAATCAGATCTATTG
Source organism: Clupeocharax schoutedeni (assembly GCA_037974565.1). Lineage (NCBI taxonomy): Eukaryota > Metazoa > Chordata > Actinopteri > Characiformes > Alestidae > Clupeocharax > Clupeocharax schoutedeni. The sequence goes on from JBBPDH010000007.1 coordinate 13,681,525, forward strand.
AGCGTCGCTCTCAATTGATTGTGTTGCACTCTGAAGTTGTGGAAATAGCATATATAATATTCACTCAGTTGCTGGTCTGGTCTTTAGGGAGTTGCCCCTGCGATCAGCAGGTCATTTGTTTGAATCCCAGGTTGTCCAGTGCTATTGTATTATTTACATCATAAAAGTGTTACACAAATCATCCGAAATGAAAGTAATCATGAGTTTGGAACGAGTGTGGAACGAATTATGGCAAATTTTCATCATGCAACCATGAAAAAATGTATCATATAACCTGAATTGTGTGAGTAGACAGGATTCACTGCTGTCATTCAGTATTCTCACATCATTTGCTGCCCTCAGACACCAGATTCACATAAGAGTTTCACAGAGGTGCTGCAAAATGCATAAAACTGAGCCCTTTCATTTTTGGCTCCTTCTGTACTACTGCCTTTCTAATGCTAGCTTGAACCTGTACTTATCAAAGACTAAATCCAAAGGTACCTGCAACAAGTTGCCTACTGTTCCACACATTCCTCATCTCTGCAGTGATGTCTTCACACCCCCTCTGCCCAGTGGTGAGGAGCCTCAGACAAGAGCCGTTTCTGGGAAATTATCCAGTATATTTATTTGTGCGCTCTGTTGACCTTCTTTTGGTACAGTGCATTCCATTCAACCACAGGTATGTTTCTGTCTAGCATCTGCATACACATTGCAGTTCGATGTTTTAAGTTAAAGACTCATAAGACTCATGTTTAAATAATGTAATGCCAGAACGTTCGCCCTAATGTGACAGGCTGCCATGTCTGTGTGTGCAAGCAGCCTTCCTGTCGCTCAGATCAACACAGCCTCTGTTGTCCTTCAGCAAACCTCTTCTCTTGTTGGGCAAACAGAAGACAAAGAGGTGACGGAAATGCGAATTCCCCTCCCAGAGGAGTACAGTATGGCCAGTGCGTGGTGTGTGGCCCCTGGGGGGCCCGGCCAGGCTGCTGATCGTCACAAAGATCGTATTCAGCCAGACACAATACGGACACAGCCACAGGGCAAGCACAATGGCCTGCACAATGGCTCGCTCTACACAGAGCTGAAGGTTATCACCAACAACACACTCGTTGAGCATGATTGATAGAGACGGAGAAGTAGCGGGAGGAGAGAGCATCGCAAAGCATGTGGATTAGATGCTATAGGGAAACAAGCCAGAATTAAGATTGAAAAAAAAAAGATTTCCACTAAAGCTTGTGGGCAATAGTCTACTGGTGAGCTGAGCTGATATCTAAGGTTACTTTGTGACAAGCTGTGTTAATCAGCAGCAAGCCAGTTGTGCAAAGCCAAAGAAAATGCCTAGATTTACTTAGAAATGAGGTATGAATGAAACGGAACAGCAGTAATGGTAGTAAAACCAGCTAGGGAAGTGTCTGGCTTGTTTTGCTCTTTGCTATGCAATTAGTTTTCAGGTTGGGTGATAAATGTTTGTTCAAAGCAATGGAGCTGAGATGTAAACTTGCTTAAGATAAAGGTATGTAGATAAATCTGATATTTCTTAGCTCTAACATGTTTCCAGTATGTTGTTAGGATGCCTGAAAATGTCTACTGTGAATATTTTGTATCCTTCTTATTAAATTGTGTTTTGGGGTACAGGCACATCTGAAGGCCGGTTCTAAAAGCCTGCTTCAAGGTTGAGATTAGAAGTTAAGAGAGTCAACAAAGCATAAATGCATGTCATGTTTAGCAGTTTCCTACTAAAAAGAACCATGTTTGTGTGGAATTTTGTTAGTTTTTTTTCCACCTTTGCACACATGGTAATGGACAGGCTTCTGTAACTTTGCATTTGTACTTTATCTGTTGGGCTCTGTGTAGTAAAAAAACAGGCCATCTTGAGCGGTGTCCAGAGTAAACAAGCCTGATAAGATCTAATCTGTTTTGTGCCAGAGTGGCAGTGTTAAGAAATAGATATCAGAGTATGAGCACATTCCACCTTGCACTGGGTCTTGTAGAAAACAATCAGAGCATATTTCCAGTGCTCTTGTTGTCTGTGAATGATGAGGAAATGAAACGGCTCAAGGAATCTTCCCTCTGTTTTTTTCTGTTCACTGGGAAAACCCCTTTTGAAATTGAAAACCCACTGCTTTTCAAGGGATGGCCTTCCATAAATGAAGATGAATGTATAGTAACTTCAGCAAACATGAGAGTAAAAACTTTGAGTTTGAATGTTTTTTCAGTGTCACACTATTTTTCACATTATATATATATACACACACAATGGTCTGCACAATGGTTATGATTTTTATTATTACAACTCTGTAGGACTTGTACCCAGTTGCATGTTTTCATGAGATAGCTGAATGCGTCGCAAAAAGAGCTTATTGTTCAGTTAGAGCTTCATTCTGTGCCAATAGTGAGAGAGGAACTAAGCTTTCCTTTCCATCCGTTGAGATCACCAGCAGTTATGCTATCATGAACTCTTGGCTTCTGGTGACTGTGGCCTTGCAAAAATCTTTGTAGCTGGTTTATAGATATTTCTTTTTTTTTTTCATGTTTCTCCCCAATTAAGTTATTTTGCATTCAATCCATTAACTTGGACTCCCTTTTCACATGATACCAAAAACACTGGAAGAGTTAAGACTAGCACTTGCTTCCTCCAAGTCCTGTGAAGACACCCACCACATTCACCGAACTGCCGCTTATGCAACGTCATTAGATAGAAACACATTCAGTTGTTGGCAAACATTGTAGAGCCAAAGCCAGTAGTGGTCTGGCCAAGCACAGCGTGTCATGATGTCATCATCCAAATATATAAGCCTGGTCTTTTATTTGGAGCAGCAGGACTTAAGACAACAGCAGTGGGCTGACAAGAAAGTTACGTCTAGAATGCAAGTCTGCGAATAAACCTTTGTTAAAGCAAACCAAGTGGTGAATACAGTGACGTAGGCATAACATAGGGATAAATGATTTCTGGCATAGTCATGTGATGTATACATTTTGAATATAAGTAATTGTACTGTAGTTATATCGATATTGTGGAGACATTCTAGACCATATGATGGTATGATCATGATGAGAATGAATTTTGTTTTGTTTTGTGGCACTTTACAAGTTCAGTGAGGAATTTGGTTGCTGTAATTGTGGGTGTGATGGCAACATTATCTCACACGATGACGGATTTGGATTTTTTCGGTCATGCTACCTTCCATCTCTCTACCTTCCATTCATCTGCTATGGTTTTCATACCCTTCTCTTTCCTTTTTCTCTCTTGCAATGTCTTTCTTTCTTTCTCCTGCACATTGTGTCTTTCTCTCTCTCTCTTTCTCTACATGTCTCTCAACCTGTCTTTCTTTTTTCTTCCTCTCTCTTGCTTTCTCTCTTTCTCTCTCTCTCTCTCTCTCCCTATTTCTCTCTCTCTCTTTCTCTCACTCTCGTTCTCTCTCTCTCTCTATCTCTCTCTCTCTCTTTCTCTCTCTCCCTATTTCTCTCTTTCTCTTTCTCTCACTCTCGTTCTCTCTCTGTCTCGCTCTCTCTCTTTCTCTCCCTATTTCTCTCTCTCTCTCTTTCTCTCACTCTCGTTCTCTCTCTGTCTCTCTCCTCCTTCTCCACTCACTTCACAGAAATACACCCACTCAAACACAAACATTCATATCCGCTGTATCTTGTTGTGGCTCTCATTCATGCTGTAGCTGTGAAGAGCACGCGTACTTAGCTGTCTGTGCTGTTCTCTGTGCTGTTCCAATTGGACAACTGACACACAGTAGGACTGTGAGACTGTTTCACTGTGAGTACATCACTATATGTATTTAAAATGCTGAGATGCTGTTGTGGTTGCAGGCCTTTTTAATTTTGTGACTGTCTGACACCGTCTGCCTGTAAATGGGTGTAGAGTTACAGTTGTATAGTGCGCCGTGTGTGACTCAGAATTACTCAGGTGAACTTTTACTGCATGACTACTTGAAACTAGCTTGGTCCAGCATTCTGCAAGTTACTGGTCATATCACATGGCGTTGGCGTTGTATTTTTAACATTCACACCAATATAGCTGGTATAATGTGTGTAAACTATAAATATAAAATTGTATTACACACTCCGCAAGGTGTGTTTGGAAAGTAATAAAAGTCTGCATACTCTCCCATAGTGACCAGATATCCTTGTTTTACCTTCTAAATCTTTTTTTGTTTAATGATGCAGTACGTGTTGAATAACTATTGAGGCTTTTCCATTTTCACCAGCTCTTTTGGACTTTGGTAAACCTGCTGACAGCCCTAAAGACCTTTATGGTAATGTCTTCCAGTCTGGGTCTCTGTCCATCAGAGGAAGGATGGTGAAGTGTAGGCAAAGGGCACTTCTGAAATCCAGAGACAGAGACATCCTCATTAACGCTGCTTTGTTTCTGGAAGGTTAAATGGGCAGAGAGCAAAGAGGTTACTGTAATGAGAAATTAAAAGGGCTCCGAAACACTGCTGGAGGATGACTAATCTTATCAAACCTCTCCGCAGCGGCTGAGGGGGCGGACTTGTGCGTTTGTTAGGGTGCAGCGGGGTGTCTGATTCACACACACTCTCACTGGCGGCAGATTCGTTTCATTCACTTCCTGATGTGGGCGTATTCTTCCTCTCAGTGTTGCACTCTGAAAGCCAGGGAGCAGTTGATTGACTGGGCCGCGGCAAGAGTTGCTGTGGGCGGCCTGGCAGCGAAAGCTGCTCCGCTTGGGCCTCAGAATAAATGAATGAAACTTGTGCTGTGCTTAATTTAGAGGATTTATTCTCCTTTCCTGAAATACTGAGTAGGAAATGTGTGTTCACGTGGGGCTTTTTTTATATTTAACCAGCACTGTGTCACAAGGTATGTGTTACCTATAGCATTTTCTACCTTATCTCCTCTGGGACTTAGAATGTACCCCATGCTTATTTTAGATAAGAGTGAATAATGAAGGATCTGGTGAAGTCCATTGCAGTTGTATAAGTCTGTTATGCAGTGCGAGTGACCAAGGCTCTTGGTCTGGTGCAATAAAAAAATGAAATCACAGATTTTTGTCTAGCAGTCTCAGAAATGTGTGGTGGCTTTGAGTCAAGGTGAATTTCCAGCCTCGTGTTTATGACCAGCGTTTCTCTGCCATCTTTGTCCGTCTCCAGGTTTTTTGAGACAGTCTCTACAGTCGATTTTATACCGGCGCAGAGAGAGAATGAGTTTCACAGACTTTTGTATCCTGAATCTACACATTAAAATTGTGGTTTTAATGTTCTTTTTCAGTCCTCTTTAATGAGCGTATCCATTTTAACTGTCCAAATTAAAATTAGTTGTCAGACTTATTCACATGGTCCAACAGTGGACAGTGTGTCTAGTGAAAAACAAATATGAAAAATTCCACAGCCCAGTTATCGACCATGTTACTGTTTGGTTGTTTGGCCTTGAAGAGACAAAAGTGTTCGCCATCAGAGATAAAGCACAACGCAGGGCAGCAGTTCAGGGTGTGTTCAGTGAACATCCGTGTGAGGTCCTTGTTTTATGACAGTAGTCAGAAGGTGTAATCCTATACCTTTGTTGCATAGCGAGAAATGCAAGTAACCTCATATGATCAAGGTGGTTCAGGGCACTGGTGGTGTTTACTCCGAAAAGTGGTTCTCCGAACTCAGAAAAGTGAATCAGTCTCCCTGTTAGGCCTGCTTATGTGAAATGGTTGATGTTATAATAAATTTTTATTATTTTAATCAAAATTATTTGGACCATCTGAATACTTTCATCAAAATACTAATAAAAGTTCATCTGGAGCAAGACTGATTTGACAGACTTGACAGTGCACACAAAATGGTTAGTGATTTGTTAAAGGGCTTATTCTACATCAGAAGACTTTATAAATCAGTTTTGCACAGGCCAATACTGTTTATTACTTATTTCTTTAAAAAAAAAAAATTCCTTTCCCTTGACTTCCCTTCTCTGATGATTTGCGTTTTTTCTTCTCTATGGCTTATGTATTATTGGGTTAGGTGTTGGCTAGTTATTATGTGACAGTTGTTGTATAGATGCTCTGAGTGCAGTATCTTGGTTAAATAGTGGACATGGCTTTAAGCTGTTTTTCAGGTAAGAAACAGTTGTGGACTTCTGTAAATGCAATACATGTAAATGTAAATGCAATACCATTGTGTCAATTAATAAATATATTATGTGGTACTGTATATATCAGTGCTCCACGTGCATTTATTTATTTCTGAATAAACATATATGAGTGTGTGCAGACAAGGATATATGAGTGGGTCATGTGAGTTGGAACGTGCGAGTCCCCCTGGAAGATTTAGCCATGTTGGTTATTCCGGACACTGATCATTCGCTATAAGATCCTGCAGGGGTGTGATATCTTTTCCCCCTATGCTTTTATGATCATATTGAAGTTGCTGCCAGTACAGACGGGGTGGTTAGGTGTGCCTTTGACTCCTGTAGTGTAGCATTAAGAGGGGTCTGCCGGTGCTGCATGGCAGCAGTGAGCTTCCCTCCGGTTTGTTTTTGATGAACATGTTGGACACTCAGTGAGGGGCGCGCAGGGTTGTGATGCGGTGCCACTCGCGTGCCGAGGTCAGCCTGTTCCCCCACTTCCTCCTGCCAGCGTGCTGCTGTACTCACAGAGTTTGCTGGGGGACAAATTTAGACCTCCAGCTCACTCTCCATCTGCCACGGCTAGCTGTAGGCCCGTCTCTATGGGAACCACCACCAGGTTGCCAGGAGTGAAAATGGGAAGAGAGACAGTACAGTTTATGTTTTTTTTCCCCCCGACAGACGCAAGCCTTTTTCATTCATTTATTTCTCATTCTCTTTTGTTAAACACTTTTATTTAAGTATCCTGAGGCTTTGCTCTAGCAAAGCATAGCAAAATAAGCAGGCAAACAACATCACTTACATTTCTCTTTTCCCTAATTTAGATTTTTTTCTTATGTTTTTTGCTGGAGTGGACAGGTATTCCAGCTTTATCAGCTTTACCAGTGATCTAGCATTCAGCTCCAAGGCTCTACAACCCTTGGATCAGCTCATCTGGAAACTGGCAGAAATTAAACCCAGGCAGTATATATAGTGGCAGTTAACATATGCCATTAAGGTAGGACCATTTCTGTTGCCAGAACCTGGTAATCCCTGCTTAAACAGAAGGTAACAAAGTAGACTTTGTTTAACAGAGTCAATAACATGATTGTTGGACAGAATAAACACACCATACTAGTGTTGTCAAAAGACCCGGTACTTCGGTACCAAGTACGGTACTAAAAAAATAAAATGTTACGGTACCAGGTT
>JBBPDH010000007.1:13690528-13702241 GCA_037974565.1 Clupeocharax schoutedeni
TATACATCTGTCCAAATAATAACTAGCCAACTACCCAACAATACATAAGCCCTAGAGAAGAACGTAAGTCAAGGAATATTTATTTTTTTTGTTATGTTAATGTTAGTGGCCTCAAAGGATTTGGGTTATGAAACGGACAATTTTTTTAGTGAAGACCTGTAGCATGTATGTATATATGTAGCATATAATATGAAAATGAAATGCCACTGACTTTGTAACACTCTAATGGGAACATTTGCAAACATATTTTCTTCACTATGCATTGATTTATTATGCATTGATTTATTTCAATGTTTAGCCAAGCATTTTTCATCAATGTGGAGATTTGTGCTCATTCATACAATATCTACTGTCTGCAATCCCTTACGTTCAGCATTCTTTTGAAGTTTCTCCTAGAATCTTAGTGGAACAAACAGTAATGCTCCTATAAATACCTAATCTCTCTATAGTTTGAGCAAGCAAATGAAATCAGAAAAGGCCGTTCAGGAACTAAGCTTTTTAATATGCCTTAGTTTTCTGTTTCTGAAGTGTAACAATGACTCCTTTAGGTTTCTTCACTGCTGTGGGAGACTTTTGGTCTGTGCTTTGGGAGATTTTGAGTTCAGATTTGATCTTACTAGCTTTAAACCAAGTTAAATCTTTTTTAGAATTCTAGTGTTGAGTGCGTAACTTATTATCTACTTCATGTGCACTGGAATTGTTTGTGAATGTGTCATGATTTGAATAATACATATGTTTTACAGAGTCAATAATAGTACTTATTTAGAAAAAATAACCAGATCAAATGTTCAAAAGCATTACAGAGGGAATTTCAAAATCCTGTATACATTGTCCCCCTTTTCTGTTTTGTGTAGTAATAGTCACTTTTTTCTGTCTACACGGTATTCTGGCTGAGCACGACTCCTATGTTTCACAACAACACTGAATAAACAGTTCTTATTTAGGGTACATTTACAGCTCACTTACCAAAATTATGCTGTGTATACACAAGAGATAAACAGTGATTAACGCTGATTCTGGATCTAACCTCTTATTGTGTGAGAATTATGGTAGAACAATACCTAAATAGTCTGTTTCTGTTTTTTCTTTCTACAGGGCCACTGAAGTGCTGGTTTGTGAAAACCTGGAGAACAGAGACAGAAGGGTTTATAATTTTGGTCTTGTATTTGTGGAGAAAGTAGCTCAAAACATCCTGTGCATTCCATTGCCAAGCTCCATTGCCAGAACTTAGTCCAAAGGAGTGACACAATGATGAACTCTGCCAAGTGTAATTCTGGACAAGAGAAAGGAAGGAGGAATTTTGGCATAAAACAGAAATAATCATTTAGAGTATTTTGTACATATTTCATAAATCCTCTGCTACTTTGTTCACAATGTTTCTGTGCCCAGGTAGATCTAAATGGCCTTGTGGTTAAGACAATAATGTTGAGGGGACTAGTGCTCATAGAAACATTCCCAGTGTATCCATAAGGCCTCCTCCCCACATTCTATGGAGGCAAAGAATAGCCGGCCGGCCGATGGGGAGCGGTCTGGTAGACAACAGCAGCCTCTGTCTGAATCTTCAATTAGGGGTAGGTTGCCTCAGCCACAGGAACAGCCTACCTCACAACCAATCCATGGATCACATGGCCGCCATCAGCATAAACAGTCAAAACACAGTGACATGCTCCAAAGACAGCAGCAACAGCAGTCTCAGGTGCAGGAATCATCCTGGCAACTTCCAGATGTACCGGGTCCTTCTGGAGGCAGCTACTCTTCATCCCTTCCTGAATCCTCTAAGCAAGTTTCTCGTGTTCCGAGGACTTCATCTCAGCCCAGCCAAGAATTACAGGAAAGTGCACCATCTAGACGGGAACGTAAGCCGCAAAAACCAGGGAAGTATGTGTGCACATACTGTGGCCGACCATGTGCAAAGCCCAGTGTCCTCCAAAAACACATACGCTCCCATACAGGAGAGAGACCTTATCCTTGTGTCCCTTGTGGCTTCTCTTTTAAAACGAAAAGTAATTTGTACAAACATCGTAAATCACACGCCCATCAGATAAAAGCTGGCCTGGCATCTAGCCGTGAGGAGCACAGTTTAAGTGGGGTTGAGACTGGAACAGTGGGAGATGAAGTAGAAGAAGCAACAGAAGCAGAAAGCACAGATTCTGAGGATGAGACTGGTCAGCGTCGACCATCTACCTCTCAGGACAGGCCAGCTCTGAGGAAAAGTTCCAAGGTCGAAATGTCATTCTCAGAGGAAGGACCAAGAACAGAAGACTCTCAAGCAGTCAAACAGAGGTTAGCTATGCGACTCAGTGAGAGGAAACGAGTTCCTTTGACCTCACCAGATGAGACCCCATCATCCTCATTGGGTCCTGGTAGTAAAGGCAGTACTGAATCTGGCTACTTTTCTAGCTATGGAAGTGCTGAGCTTTCCCAAGTCAGCCCTCCCAATGCCAATGCCAAATCTTATGCTGAAATTATTTTAGGAAAGTATGGACGATTGGGTCAGCAGCAAAGAATTCCACACCAACAACATCAGCCATCATCCTCATCATCATCTGCCAGTCAAGAGGAAAAATCCATTCCTTTCACAGTGCCTAAGACACAAGTCATTGAGCACATTACAAAATTAATTACTATAAATGAAGCTGTTGTTGCTACAAGTGAAATTGATAGCGTCAAACCAAGGCGTTCTTCTCTCTCCAGGAGAAGTAGCATTGAGTCCCCTAAGTTTTCCTTACCCAAAGATCCTTGTGCTTTTGATCCAAAGGGAGTAGACTCAAGTGGCAATAAAGAACAGATTGCATTCAGTAGTTTTGCTGCTGAAAGGCAGAGTTCGCAATTAGCTGAAGACACACCCGCTGATCAATGTTCAGGTGCTGTTCTTCTGAGAAGTCAGTCAGTGCCGTCCTCTGGCGGCCAAGATGAACCAGCTAGCACATCATCACATAGCTTTCGCCACAGCCATTCTTTCGATGAACAGCAGGCTACAGCAGCAGAAATGAGGGTTGGCCATCATCATCGGATGTTAAGACGACAGCCTGCTATTGAGATGCCAGTTGGAGCTGACCTTGTATCGGAAGCTGGTCCGTCTGCTTCCAAATCTTTAACCAAATCAGGGTGGAAATGTGAAATGTGTGGCACTCTCATGAAGAAACAGGGCAGTTATGCAGCACACAGTGCTGTCTGTATGAATAAGCTTTCACAAAAGCATCAGAGTGAGAAGCAAGGCAGTGCTGTTCGAGAAGATCGGCCACGAATGATGCACTATAAGTTCAAGGCAATGGCTATGGCTATGCGAAAGAGGAGAAAAGAAGAAAGTCTTGAAGAGGACCCTCCCAGCCCAGGTCCAGCATCTGTGTCCTTTAACATCCAACCAACTGCGTCAGTGATAGACGCTAAAGGTGATTTTCAGGGTTTTTCAGGCCCTCTTTCACAAACTGAGCCAGAAAAAAGGGGGACTTATAAAGAAATCTCTGTAATCCAGCACACTAGCTCCTTTGAAAAGCAGGAAAGCATGTCCTTAGATGGCCAGGAATCAGAATTTGAACATGAACAATCACAAGAGCCAAAACAAACCTCCATATCCAGATTAGTTCGACAGCCCAACATTCAAGTTCCAGAGATCCTGGTGACAGAGGAACCAGATACTGAGATGGTCTCACCTCCAGCAAGTACATGTGTCCCCAAAGAAATAGAAAAGGAAGAGTTTCAATGGCCTCAACGTAGTCAAAGTCTGGCTCAGCTTCCCGCAGAGAAGCTGCCTCCAAAGAAAAAACGTCTCCGTTTGGCAGAGGTAGCCCAGTCTTCAGGTGAATCTAGTTTTGAATCAGTCTCTCTGCCACGCAGCCCTAGCCAAGAGAGTAATGTTTCCCATACCTCCAGTAGATCTGCATCTTTTGATGAATCAGGCAAGACTGACTCTGAGATGCATACTGGTACATGGAGCTCCCAAGGGTCCCACATGTTAACTGTACCAGGTCCTTATCAGCTTCATCATTCTCATAGGGAAATGCGCCGATCTGCCTCAGAGCAAGCTCCAGCAAGTCCACCACATCCTGCCCAAATTGTGGAGACTAGAAGTAAGTCATTTGACTATGGATCCCTATCTCCAAAACCGACTTCAGTTTCTTGGAAGGAGAGGCGAAAATGTCTCTTGGTGAAGCATGCAACCCTTGGGAAGCCTGATCAAGAAGACTCATCCTCTAGTTTTCAAAGTAATCCAATTGTATGTCAGTCTTATCCTGGATGCCCTGCTCTGTCAGTTGCCAGTCACCACAGAGCAAGTAACATTTCTAGTCTTAACCCAGAGAATCTAGACAAAACTCTGCAGCTCTTCCAATCCCCTCTCCCTCTTCCAGCTACAGTTTACCCCCTGACTAGCCCAGATACTTTTTCAACAAGACAGCTGACTAGATTCCTGCCAGTCACAACAATATCTGAAGTTCTTTCTACCCATATGTTTCAGCAGGCCCTCATACATACAGTACCACCTCCACTTCATCCAAGACAGTTACATTTAGCAGAGCGCTTCGTCCTACCAGTTCAACCCTTTCCAACTTTGCTGCCTCTACAGTATTCAGCTAGTGGTCTAACCATTCAGGTTCCCGCAGGCCCTCCTGTCAGGGAATCTAGATCATCTCCTTCTGCTGTACATAGTCCAGTTTCCTCATATCACCAAGTTGTCCCCCACCATCAACCTCGCCCCATCATTGCTACATGCCTTGAGCAGCTTACACCAGTGGTCTCCCTTGTAGTGCCAGTCCGCTTACAGACTCATATTCCTACTTATGCGAATGCCATGTACACAACCATCTCACAAATTTTAGCAACAACACGACCTCAGCAACCAATTTGCTGCACAGCCATGGTCATTGTCGGAAAGCTAGATGGCAGAAAGCTTCAACGCTCCTATCTTCGTCTCCCCACCACTGATCTCAAAACCTGCATTCCTATGTCACTGCCGTTGGAATTTGGAGCAGAAAGCACATCTGATGAAGGCTCAGGACCACTTGTTGCTGGAGGAAATAAACGAATGCTTTCCCCTGCAGGTAGCCTAGAACTCACTTTAGAGGCACAGAGACAACAAAAACGAGTCAAAGAAGAGGAGGAGGCAGAGGAGGAGGAGGAAGAAAAAAGGAGTGAAGGAGATAATAAAAGAGATGAAAAGTTTCTGGAAGAAAGTCAAGCAACAGAGAAGGAGAAGCTAATAGTGGGAGTAAAGTGGAACAAAGAACAGGAGAAGGAAGTGAAGACAACAAAAGATTTACCAGAGTCTGTGTTGAACAAACTGGAGACTGCTCAAGTGAATCCAGGACCATTTAAAAAAGAGGAAGGGAAAGAAGAGGGTCAACAGTGTGCATCAGTGGTTGAGATTGCAGAGAGGTCCAGAGACCCCCTATACCCCAGTCTCCACACGACCACATCAGTAAGCTGGTGCTACCTGAATTACACCAAGCCTAACCCATCCCCACACAAAGATCCACAAACATCGGTATATTCTTCATGGAGTGTCAGCTTGTATAACCCTAATCTCCCTGATCTATCCACAAAAATGGTACTTTCGCTGCTGTGTTCGAAGCAAACATATAGCTCTGAGATATATACCATGGCCAAAGCTCCACCGCTGACTACTGAGAAATTGGTTTCTTCTAACAGCAAAAAGCCAGTGATATCAGAGGTAAGCATTATTGAAATATATATATTTACATTTTTATTTTAAATCTTCTATCCACAGTTAAAATTATGCCATTTTGCTGTTACTGTCTATTGGTAAAAGAACCAAGTTAAACAAAATTATTTTACTTGGTTATTACATACAGATGGTCCTCGGGTTATGAGGTGTGAGTGAGCACATATTCATGTATCATGGCACAAACAAAGGAGATTTCTGAGGACCTTAAAAAAATAGAGTTGATGATTTTTAGACTGGAAAGAGTTACACAATCATGTCTAAACAGCTTGAACTCAAATAATCCACAGTTAGATAAATATGTACAAATGAACACAATTCAATATATATTGTTGTGCCTCCAGGCATGGTCATCCAACAAAGATCACTCTGAGAGCAAGGCATATAAAAGTCAGCAATTATACAAAGGAACGAAGAGTGATATCTAAACAATTTAAGGCCTCTCTCACTTTGGTTAATGTTCATGTTCATTAGTCCACCGTGAGGAACACTGTATCTATTGCGTGGCAGGGTTCCAGACAGCTACTACTTTCTAAAAGAACATTACTGCTGGTCTAAAGTATGCTAAAGATCACTTGAACAAGCCTTAGCACTATTGGAAAGATATTTTGAAGACATATAAGATAGAAATAGAGCTTCTTAGTTTAAAGGAGAAACATTATGTTTAGAGGAAAACACTGTATTCCGACATAGAATCTTCTTGCATCTTTGAAACATGGTGATGGTAGTATCTCAAGAGAAAGTCAGTCAAGACAACAACCCTATGCACACAAGTTCTTCTTCCACAGACTGATCAAAATCCTGACCATAACACAATTGATTTTTTTTTCTAATTTGCTAAATTGTCTTTTAGGATTTAGGACTAGAAAATCTGATGCCATGTACAGAGTTCACAAACTTTCAAGCATTGCTGTAGATATGTTACGGTGTTGTGATGGCCTGTGTCTTTATGGAGTGTAGGTGTGTGCCAAACCACCCAGCACATCTGACAAAGTGAAAGAGGAGCCTCTGAGTAAAACGAGTGAAAAAGAGGAGAAAAGTTCAGAGGAACCTGCAACCACCTCCAAGCAGAGTGAGCTACCCCGCATTTGCATCTTTGAGGGAGGGTAAATATCAGACATTTTTTTAATATAAAGCCCAGGTAGTTATTCTCAATAATCAAGGGTCGGTTTTCACTGGGCAGATGTTAGCTTGGCAAAAAAATCCTTTTGAGCTTATAATTTCATCATTATCTGGTAATATCCCAGCTATTTTAAACTACATGTGTATCACATATCAAGACAAATGTGAAAAAAGTAGTGGTGGGCCGTTATCGGTGTTAACGTGCTGTGTTAATGTGAGACTCTTATTGCGCAATAAAAAAATATCGCCGTTAATCTATTCACAAAGTTGGGTTGGGAGCTGGGTCTATACTCTGCAAGCTATGATGACTTTCACCTTGATATTTTAGCGCAGATTTACTCTCTCTCTCTCTCTCTGTCTCTCTCTCTCTGTCTGGCTCGCTCTCTCTCACTCTCTCTCTCTCTCTCTCTCTCTCTCTCTCTCGTCATCATTTTTTTGGGGGGAGGGGGCTTCAGACCTTCAGCGGAAGTCAAATGAGGAATTTTAATCTAGATTAATTCCAAGATTACAATGAGACTAATCTAGATTAAAATAATTAAGATATGCCCACCCCTAGAAAAAAGATAAAATGCAACCAAAACAAAATCTTGTTAAAACAAAGTGCAGCATTTACACTATGCCATAACATATTACTCATATCAACTCATCAAATCCTGCATTGAAACATGCGCTCAGATTCAGAGAGATAATCCATTGCTGATAGTTTTAGCTGGATGTGCTGGATGCATTTAGAGTTACAAAGTAGTAAGGGAATGGGCAGATCTAGGAGTTACTTATTTAATTAGCACAATTGTTCCTGATGGGACTCACCGTTCACTCAGTGACATGATTTCAAGAAGCAATGTAGGTGGAGCGCTATCTTGAGGGAGTTGACTACTCATTAGTGCTATATTAGCTACCTCTAAAACTGATGACTTGAAGACTGTTCAATTGCAACATTCAATATGAATGCTTTATTATTTGGTATTGTTTTATGGTAACTTCAATTGACTGTTTATTTTTATAACCGTTACCTAATCTGTGCAGACCCACAAATTGACCCCAGAGTAACACAACATGATCATTGACTGGAGAACTGGAACGGATTTTATTTCCCAAAGACGCTATTTGCTTTGGTTTTATTTAAAATATCTTTTAGGGGTGCCAATAATTTTTTCATGTATTTTTGAAACAATATACTGAAAATAATTATTAAAATAAGACTGTAGTGGTAATCATCGACGTTAGATAAAAAGTAAGGAAGTCCTTGAAATTATATGGTTGTTAGATATATATTACATATAATAATTTTAGTTAGTAATTGACTGTATCTGTGAACAATTACACATTTATTCCCCTTCCACACTTTGGTGACTTCAGTCCAATGTAACTTTACTAAATTTTAAATAACATTCTTGTCAGTAGACAAAGACATAATACCATACAGGGAAGCAGAAAAACAAACATAATTAACATGAATGGGTGAATGCATATGTGAATAGATTAACAAATAGATGAAAAATCAGTTAATAGATGCAAGGCTGGTGGGATTTATGAACAGATAAATACATGGATGGATGAATTAAGAGCGTGAAGATTTGGGTGGATGAGTGAATGGATAGGTAAACAGATGGGAAAATGAATGGGTGAACAAAAGGATGGATGGACAGAAGGAAAGGTAAAAAGAGATCTGTCCGTCTCAGTGAGGTTGTCTGTCTGAAATGACCTGAGACTTGTTGATGGCAAAGTACAAAGGCTTAGCATTCATTAGCTCTCACACTGGTCTGCTAATGGTAGGTCTGCAGTATTGTTATGGCTGCTAACAGAGGCAACAACAAACCAGCCTGCAGCTTCGCTTTGTCTCTCTCACAGCCTCCATTTTGCTTGTACGATTCTTTAGTCATACACCCACACACTCCCTAATCACATCAGTCTCCCTTTGTGTCCTTTCTCTTCCACTCCATTTCCTCTTCAGCATTTCTCACATCTATCAGTGCTCGCCTATCTCAGCATCTCTTCGCTGTTCAGCATCCCTTCGCTCTCCTCTTTAAGAGAACATTAATGATACATTAAGAAGAAATCTGTGTTTTTAGGACAAACCTTCAGTCACCCATTGTCTTTCTCATTCTATGTTTCTCTTGCTCTGCTACTTACCCTGTGTTTCTTACACCCAGGTGCTCACTCCACTTGACTTTTTCTCTTTCCCTGACTTTATTCACTGTGACCTCATTCAATAATACAGTCCTGTTGCTCTTTCAATGAATACTCACAAGTGTCTTTTGTATAATAATAGGGATATTTTCACGTTTTCAAACAAAGACTATTTACATGAGCTAATGTGTGTGGTGAGGTTTCCCTTTTTTGTGGTAATGGTAGTATTTTTATTATAGTACAAGTCTAGAGACCACATTAGCAGACAGTGTTAAATTTACAAGAAGTGAATCTATTTGAAATTTAATTCAAGCATGCATATGGCAAAATACTAAAATGTGCTGTAACTTTGAATGTGATTTGGGTTGGTCTAGTATCAAATGCAAATGAGAAAGTTGTTTTTTTTCTTGACCAGGAGGATTCAATTTCAGGTGCAGCCAAGGCCAGAATAACTAACGAGCACTCAGCTAAATAAAGAGAAACAATTAACTGAACAAAAAGTAAAATAAAAGACCCAGAGTTTCGTTTACTGTCTAATTAGTGATAACCAGAGGAAAACACAAATCTGAATGGCATTGAACTCTCTTTTCATTAAATACCCACGGTGTGAACTATTTACAAGATTTGGAAACATACAAAACATTATAGTCAAGCAGTACACTGTGGGAAGGCAAAGTCATGGTCAAAAAACAGGCAAAAGGTTATGCACACAAATAACAGTCAATAAATTAAAGCACAAAATTCATGTGAACAAAAAAGCACACAGCAGTCTGCTGGCCGAAGGAGTTGGCAGAACTTTTATAGGAAGCAGACAACAGGAACTAGCCAGTCAGGAACAGAGGGCAGGTTCATCCCACCAGGAACAACAGACAGGCCTATAAGACCATAGTCTGGAATACAGACATGGAAAACCCAGAGCACAAAGCACAAAGTAGATCTGCCATACAGCTACTGGGGTCGCCACAGATACAGATGTGAAATTTGAGTAGTACCTAACATGTAGTTTTCAACAAAGTGGCATATTATGATGTTCTTCACATAAACATAACACAATTTAATGCTAAATACTGCAGACAAAAGTACCTCTGTTTACTTTACATGAGTCAGGAAACCTGTGAAGGCGAATAGTACATACATAACTTAATGATATAAATTTGTCAGTTTAGGGGTAATTTTAACTCAAACACTCTGCTGTTTTTATATAATATATATTTTGTGCCCTTGGCTAAACCAGGCTTTCCTTTTTACTGCTGTTTTTATTGGCATGACCATCCAAACCTCAGGCAAAACATGGATTTTCCTGTTGCTTTCAGCTTAATGGTGAAAGTGGTGTATTGGGGATAATGATGTGTTGGTGGAAAATGAAACAGTGCAGAGATCTTGTCATTGAGCACTCATGTTTTATTTAGTACATTGCATTGTTATGCTCTCACTCTTTCTGTCTGTTGATGACTTTCTCTCCAGGTATAAGTCGAACGAGGAGTACATATATGTGAGGGGAAGAGGGAGGGGGAAATATGTGTGTGGTGAGTGTGGGATCCGTTGCAAAAAGCCCAGTATGCTTAAGAAGCACATTCGCACTCACACAGATATCCGCCCCTATGTCTGTAAGCACTGCAACTTTGCCTTCAAAACCAAAGGTAAGTTTTGTACTAACTTAGTTA
Organism: Clupeocharax schoutedeni; assembly: GCA_037974565.1. Classification (NCBI taxonomy): domain Eukaryota; kingdom Metazoa; phylum Chordata; class Actinopteri; order Characiformes; family Alestidae; genus Clupeocharax; species Clupeocharax schoutedeni. Next base: position 13,701,125 of record JBBPDH010000007.1, read on the forward strand.
GTAGAAAGTACCAATACTGAGTGGTATTGCTTCCAAACTGCTGTACTGTTAAATACAGCTCTTTTTATTTAATTTATTCTAGGGAACCTCACCAAACACATGAAGTCAAAGGCGCATGGTAAGAAATGCCAGGAGGTTGGTGTGTCTGAATCATCCATCGATGAGCTGGAGGCCGAAGAACCAGGTAGGATGCTAAGATACATGATTTCACTGACACCTGTTGGGTTTATGTGTGTGACTGACATGTTAACAGCAAAATCAGCTTAATGCCAATTCTCAAACTGAAACAGCAGGCTGAAATAAACACACACAAACTGAAACTGAAATGTACATCCAGTGTCTTAATAGTTGGCAAAACAAAACAACCTGGAACTGGTTTTCCAGTGACCAGTGTAATCCATACCTGGCACGAGTGATCTCAAAATTATTGTCTGTGTATACAGAGATGTGGTAGGAGGAAGAATCATCAAAATACAGTGAGGACTACAAGACACTTTTTGTATTAGTTATAAGAAATTATCCAGTTTCATCTCTCACAGGAACTGGAGCTGAATAATTACATAGACACATTTATGTAACCGTAATTTCATCATTCAAGACTCTTGGCCCCTTTTACCTTGGAAATCATGAATGCACTGTAGACATTCATAAATGTTTGAGTGCTTCTTCAGGCACCCATGTACCATGTGCTTTGCTCTCAGGTTTGTGAAGGCCAGTAGAAATCGACTGCCCAGCTTAAAAGAGATCTGGCATCCAATTTCAGGCAGTGCTCTGTATATAGAGCTGGGAATGAAAGCCACCCACCTCTTTCTCTCTAGCAGAATAAAGAGCACCAAGGACACTTCATTCAAGCACACTCCTTTTTGCAAGCTTTTAATATAGTTTGTGAATGTAGGCGGCATTACTTAATCATAATAACCTGTTTCAATTATTATTCCATATATACATTAACCCCTCAGTTTTATCTACTGTGAAAAAGGGACGTCATTAGTACGGAAAGACAAGGGGTGCTTAGCCTTAGCCCCCAGGGCTGTAGGAATGAATTAGCGTGTATAGAGGGCTGAAAACTTTTCACCAAACCTTTCCTTTCACCTAAGGAAACAAGAAAAGTTAAGCA
>JBBPDH010000007.1:13706140-13717307 GCA_037974565.1 Clupeocharax schoutedeni
CAGGGGGCAGCCAGGAACACGGCGCCCGGGGAGCAGTGCATGGGGACGGTACCTTGCTCAGGGTACCTCAGCGGTGCCTAGCAGCCTTGGGGATCCAACCCAGACTTTCTGGTTGCGGGGCGGATGCCTTAACCACTAGGCCACCCAACTGCCCCAGTTGGTAAACTGCCCCACTTCTGAGTACAAACGGTGCCACCAGAGAAATATAACTGAACGGGCTCTGGTTGCTACTCGCCATGTAGCTTTGATGATAATAATGATTATTTTTTATTTCAATTCATAGTCTTGTTTCTATTTGTAAAGTGTGTATCTCCGCTCAGTGATATCTTGTATGAAATGTTTGGATATATAATTTAAAAATAGTAGAATAGTGACTATATATTTAGGGTGGTTTGGGATCATTTTGGGGGCGGGGGGCTTCAGACCTTCAGCAGAATTCAAATGAGCCATTTTAATCTAGATTAATTCCAAGATTACAGTGAGATAAATCTAGATTTGAACAAATAAATCCATGCCCACCCCTAATTTTTAGCCATTTTTACCAAAACACAACAAAGCATTTTTTCACTATATAAGGGTGCACTTGGAACGTAACCCCTGTGAAATGCGGGTGATTACTGTATATGGAAGTCTGTGAAACCTGTCGAAGCTTGAAGCTTCTATATTTCTGCATACATATGAATACCTAAAACACCATCCAATTTTTACATGCTAAAAGTTAATAAAGAGAACCCATTTAACAAATGAGACAAAAATAATTGCAGTCATTTAGAAATTATTCAATATTCTGTATCTGTAGCAAAAGTAAAACCTCTAGGATATGCAGTTCAAATCCACACTAAAAGGATATTTTTCACATCCGACCATATAACCCCGTTCCACTAACATCTAACAGAATCCATGTGCCTGGTTACATGATGGAGAGGGGTTTATCTGGCACACTGTCAATTAGGTTTGTTGGCAAGCAGGTCTCATCTATTTATTGTTGATTAAAAATGTTATCATCAAATCTTAAACTGTGATCCTTTAAACTGATAATACTTTAGTGTCTGTATAATCAACTATGCAAGTTCACTTAGAATTTTTTGATATTATTCTTTTGATTTATGAAAAACACATATATCACTTTTTGTTTTTTGTCTTATTTTTCATTTTTAAAAATTACTAGGGGTATTTGGCCTCTCTACCTGAATTCTCGAACACTCAGGTAGACTTAACAAAAGAGACTATGTTTCAGTTATATTTTGGTCATAAGAATTTCTAGGACAATAATTGTGACTTAGTTTTGTCTGATATAACACTGAAAACCAGGCTTGTTTATGTGATTACATGAACTAAACAGAGTGTGCAACTTTTTTGAACTTATCTTGAATCTTACTTTTATTTAAAATTGATGAATTACTTATGAATTTCTTTTATTTTTTATGTTTTCTAATTATTTTTCTATAAAAATACCTTTGTATGATAATGTGCTACATAAATAAACATGATCTGTCTTGCCTTGTCACATAAGGAACCAGTGAGGAGCACATTTGTGAATCAGAGGATCAGGAGGTGCACCAGTTCTCTGATGTTGAAGATTCTGAGGATGAAGATGAAGACGATGACAATGAGGAGGAAGAGGAGGATGTGTCCTCCCATGACGAACCTCCTTCGCCCTGCTCTACTGACACTCGTCACTCAGATAGTGGTCAGGGCTCACAGGCTGACCTCTCCACCACCACTCCAGAAAGGGAGGACCAACCCTTTGCTTGCCATACATGGAGCAGTGGCCATGCCACATCACCAGGCAGCAAGAGAGCGCTGTTCTCTCGTAAGGGCTGGGAGCTTTCTCCCAGGGCCTTCTCCCCTGGAAGTGAAGGGTCACCACTCAGAAGTCTGTCGCCTAGGCTGGAACTGTCCTCACCGAGTCGACATATCTCTCCCTCCCCAGAAAGAGGTCCCTCTCCTATTAGAGCCTCTGCACTTAGGCCTCTTTCTCCCCTCCGGCCACTTTCCCCCGCACGCTACAGGAGCTCCAGAGCTCACCTTTCAAAGTCACCACTCAAACCTCAGCACCGACCTCACAGCTCCCCTGGACAGTTCCACTGGGACACCACTCAGACCAGCAAGAACCAGCAGGTAGGTTTCATCAACAACAATGTTATCTATGTAACTAATAGCCTTTTTTCATTTGGTCTTGACCAGAATTCTAGAGAAAAACATTTATGTCCAAAGTGTTCAGACAGATTCTCATTTCTGTTGAAATTGAATTCTATCTGCCATGAGTGGTTTATGCTTCTGTGATATGTCATTCTGTCATTAGTTTCATTGGTCCCACTGCCTGTTATAATGGGATTGTGAAAAATGGACCAATAGAAGTTATCCAGAATCTCATGGTATACGATCTTATTAGATTACCTCACCATGAAGCTGCAAATGTTTCTTCCTCATCCTTTCCGCATCATTGCAGAAATGAGGATGCTTTTGGACATAATGTACCCCTGATATATCTGCTCATGTTGAAAACAAAAGGCCTGTTTTCAAATGTGACTATGTTACAATGTCTCCCCCTGCAGGAGAGGCCTGGTACTCCTGGTACTCCACAGGCTACACAGAGGCTGAGTCCTCCATATCCTAGCCTATTACCACCAGCTCTATGCTTCTCTCACACTGATCCTTCTCCCCACTTGCCAGTCACGCCACGAACCATGGAGCGCATGTTTAGCCACCTCCCCTTACACTCCCAGGACCAGGCCCGCATGCCCTACCATATGATTCCTATTGGAGGTATTCAGATGGTGCAGCTTAGGCCTAGAACTTGTCCTAAACTGGAACGAGGTTTGTCCTCCACCCCATCACCCACCTCTCCCAAAGAGGATACCCCTTTCTCCTTGGATAGGAGGGACACATCATGGAGTTCACACCCTGAAACAAGCCAGCAAAGCACTCGGGTAGGTAGCGAGGAACAGAGCCTGAAAGGGGGAGCCAGACAATTAGGGATGAAGGGTCTTGCTAGCGTCTCCACATCTCCACAACAAGGCAATGAGGAGCAGAGGAAAAAAGACAGAAAGCAATATGGCAGCTCACGGCTCTCCAAGACTCGCACCATTATCCCTCAGACATCTCAAGAAATGGGCCAAGATGACATTAAAGACACCAAGAGGACCCCTGGCTTTACTGAGAAGAAGGAAAGAGCCTCCCCACACAGAACTAAACAGCACTTAGAGCTAGAGTCAAAAACAGACAGGACTGCTGGAGAAAAATCTGCATGCGCAGGTCAGAGCCAGGAAAGCAATCTGGACAGCACTTAAAAGCCTTTGTGCTCAATGTCAAAATGCTAATTTTATTATTATTATTATTATTATTATTATTATTATTAATATTATTGTTTCTTTTGTTTTGTAATGCTATTGTTTTTATACAAATTTTCAATACTGTTGGTAACTTGGTAAATGTTTGTTTTTGCAATATTCAAGATTGTAATAAGATGCACTTTTTTGTTTGGACAAAACAATGTTTCTGTAAATCTATCACTTCTCTCCCACCTGTATCTTTACTGACATTACAATCAATCTTAAGGTATCTATTTCAATATGTATATGTTACAATAATTGTGCAAATTAACTATGATTATAAATAAATTTATAAATGACCAAGGTGAAAAACCAAGAGTAATTCCAATATCTTGTCCCTTGTTCAGTATTACTCAAAATATAGTTACGTGTGCCTTTTCTGTCAGGATTTATTGCTTGAAGTGTAGACAAAGATGAAAGGCTGTGAATTCTTTATATTAATATATGATTTGTATTTTGGTGGAGTTGGTGTTTGCAAAATTGGGAGGTGTATTTTTTTTTTCGTTACTCAAGTCAGGGTAAAAGAAAAAGCCGTTTGTACTGAAAATAGAGCTGAAGGAGTGATGCAGAGAGTTTTGCAAAGAAATTGCACTGAAGTCATATTTTTATATGGAAAAAAGAATGAAAATATGTCTGTACAGATAAGAAATCTATGGTTCATATTTATTGCCATGTGAAAATATGAAAAAATGTTTTATGTTTTGTTTACGTATTTGGGGAGGGAAAAAGTTGCAATTTTTATTCTTTACTCTTTTGTTTAGTATTTTTCTGTTATGTTCTGAAGACTTGAATTAGAGAAACTGGACAGGGTAACGGCAAAGTTGGTCAACAGCTGTGGGGTTGGATGGATCAAAAGCCTTCCGAATTTGTCACCGATACCTATAATTTCTGAACCAATAAAGGTGCACAAGGATTTACCACACTTGTCTTTTTTCATCAGATTTCTAGAAGACCTTTCTTTTTTTATTTACTTCTTTTTGGACATTTGGAAATCTCTCCGATCAAACCTGTATGTTTGTGTGGGAGGCATTGATGGCCTGTCAAGGACATTTTATGGCTTCCCGGAGAAAAAGATAGCAGTGCTGGTTCAGTTGCCTGAACTTCCTTTACAGTTAATATCCCAAGATGTTCCTCTATTGAACATATATGGGTCCAGCTTGACATTACACACATACTGTTTTATTTCTAGGATACAACTTCTACAGTAATCCACAAGCAGAGACCTCACAGTGGCAAATGTATTCAAACTGGACTCGTTTTTCAAAACCAGGCCAAATGAGGCTCTGAAAGGATCTGAACAGCATTTAAATCATGTAAAAGAATATAAAAACACTTCAGGAAAAGAATACATAAGATTGTGTTTTAAAACATTCCTGCATCATCTGTCCGTAATCAAGAAAGGAAAGAATTAATACACAGATCAGTATGTTTTAGTCTACAGTAGCCTACTTTGCAAATCAAGAGTCCACTGTGACAGGCGGGATAGACATTGACCCACAGACTTCAGAGGTCCTTAAGCAAATTTTTCACAGCAGGAGTCTATCCAGTGAGACTCAGGGCTGTGAGATGTGATTCCAGCCAATAGTACATTCACGGCTTTGAACATGTGTGCAATATTTATTTCTTTGTTTGATTGTTTATTTAAAGATGAGTAAGAAATTCATTCTTTTGAAAGCCCCTGTATGTACTGACATATACTGAGCAGTGAACCTGGTGTGTTTAGATAAAAATGACACACAGGTTCAGATTTGAACGGGCTATTTTCCTCCTTTTTTATTTTAATATAACCTGGAATTGGTCAATGGGCTTCTCTGACAATCTGAATAATTTAGTTTCTAAAGAGGAGCGAGTTGTTCTGTGAGAAAACAGGAGAATATTTGTACACACCCATTTAAACTTGGACTTTGCAGAAGTAAGAATTTTAAATATTTAAATACGTTTAAATATTTAAAATGTTTAAATATGAGCACCACAGGTTACGTTTCTGCATTCTGAACAGTTTGGCCTGTTTTCCTGGACCTCTTTTGTCTTATAACTCTTTCATTTTGTACAATTATGAAACTAACAAAAAACTTAACAAGACCTTTTTGATGACTGTGTTTCATGCCTGTGTTATTTTATTGGGTCTCTGTAGAATTTGCTATGATCTAAGGACAGCTTTCGTACTGGAACTGATAACTGAGAGCTCATACTTTGTATGCTTTGTGCACTGCTGCAGTTAAAGAACACTGCTTCTTGCAATGCTGTCGATGTTCTTCAACGTGTTATAACTGTGCATGGTTTAGAGCTGCTGTAGAACATGAAACCATGAGGGTGCAAACTAACATTACTGCATGTATATAACAAGGCATGAAAAAACGGCAATGGTTGAAGCATTAAAAAAAATCAAGTAGGATTTGCAAAATGGAAGAAATAATGTGCCTGTTTATGGATAAAAACAAACAATAGATTTAAACAACATATTTTCTTATTTTTGCTACCTGGCTGGATTACCTCAGTTATACATGGTCTTTATTCTCAGAGCCGTTTTTGTTTTGTCCATTTCTCTGTAAATGGTTCTCCCCCACGTTGCGTTTTTAGAGAGGAAAAAAGGATTCTTTTTGGATACACTACAGATACACTAAGCTGGCTGCAGAAATGTTCTTTTTGGAAAATGAGATGCAGGATTCTTTGCCAGTATATCAGAGAAACTGAGAGTTTGACCTCTCGGTTTCTGTCTCGCACATTATGCAACAGCGCAGGTGGCAGAAGTCTCTAGTTATATTCCTCGTCATTACCCTGCGTTCTCTCTCCCTGTGTTCTGCGAATGTTGTGAAGCGAGAGGGAAAAAAAAGGCCCAGTGCCCTTTAATCTTGTATGTGTGGTTGTGCAAAGCTGCAGGAAGCTAACTCTTCCTCACATCACATCGATGAAGACAGCATGCCAGCGTGTCGTATAGTGCAGTCTATTTTTAAAAGGCTGTTCTGTGGCGCAGTGAGGGGGAGGATGAGGAGATGATTAGGCTGGTCCACAGCATACAGTGAGCAGAACAGGACTGAATGTGCAGAGACAAGCAGGGAGGCTATGGGAGGTCATAATTAAAGATAAATAAGGCTCTTCAGAGAGGAGGGTACTGAGACACGCTACGGGGGAGGAAGGATCGGATGCCTAAACAGTGGCACCACTGGCATTCACAATGCGTCTCTATTGGGGACTGAAATTTGGTGGAGTTAGAGACTAAGTGTATAGATAATTTATCATGAAGTCACATTTAATTGAACTCCTTTGGCCTAATTTGTCCAGTCTTGCTCAATCAAGGCTTATAAGAAATGTTTGTCTAGCACTATACAACATCCATTGACGCATTTACCTTTGACTGCTTTTATTGAGCAGTAAAGGAAAATGTACGCAGGTTTGCGTGTGTGTGTGTGTGTGTGTTTCTGTGTGTGTATGTGTGTGTGTGTCTGTGTATGTTACCTTATAATGAACAGCTATTGTGTCTTGTAAATGTCTTTTTACATTTCATTAACCCAGGAAACAATAAAACATGGGTTGATTTATCCACAGTACAGTCAGTGGTCCATTTACAGCATATTGTTTTTAGTATCATACAGAAAGACATTTTTGTAAGTGTGCATCACGGATGGTGGCGTAGAGGTGGCATGTACCCTTCGAAATCTAAAGGGGAATGAACTATCCCCCCAATCCACTACACCCAGGTAGCTAGATTAGTGGGTCTGTTTTCGTTATCACTTTATTAAACCTAGGAAAAAGCTTCTATACCTTCTGTGTGACACATAAAGGCGTCTAAATAAGTCTTCCAGGTGTCTGCTTTTATATTGGAGAGTCTGGTTCGAAGCTTTGTTGTCTGATGTGTGAGTTATACTGCCAGCCAGTGGTTAAAAGAGTTGATTTGTGCTTTCTGTACCTGTGATTGTGCTTCTCTTTCAGCTGTGTCTACACACACAGCACTGATCTGTCTTAGATCACAGATCTATGTGTGTAAACAGCAATAATGAAAAGGAAGATATAAGTTTTCAGCTCCCATTATTCAAAAAAGGTTTGCTGGTTAGAATTACATTGTTTGAATGAATACTAAAGATCATATTACAACATAACATTATCGATGTAAATGGTTGTGGTGAGAGGGAGCAGGTTTGTTTATATTATATTGTATTATCTTTAATTAAATTATAGTCACTTGAGGAGTTAGGGGAACAATGGTTTGCATACTGGATAACCTTTTAATGGTACATTACTGATATAACATATCCTTAATAAAAGTCAGCACTTGATGGGTCAATGTGGAGGAGCTGTGCATCTCCCCATAGTTACAATGAAACCCGCACCACTGCTGTGCCTAAACTAAATATTTCAGACCATCTTCCAGCTCTACTCATCAGATTTTAGGACCAGAACAACCCATTTTATAAAGATCAAAGTCAAAGTCAAGTCAAAGTCAACTTTAAGTCAAAGTCAACTTTAAAGATAAATAAAGCATACAAGATAAATGAACACCTCCAACCTATTGTGTAACATGATGGGGTAACAAATATAGTCACTATATCTGATTGTTTCTGACCATATTCTGGGTGTCTTTTTTGGCTTTGGTGAAGGGGGCTGAGTAGAATGAAAGCTGCAATATGAGATGATTTTGGAGGGATGAGGACATTTCCTGTGGTTGAGGAATGTGCAGAAAAATCTGTAGTAGACTTCTGCAGTGACTTCCTTCACAAGTTCACATATTTCTAAATCCATCTGCTTATTGTCATGGCCTCTCAACAACCTGTCCTTTAGTTATCTAAATCGCTACTTAAGGCACTTACACTTTATTGTATATTTCTTTTATATATATTTCTAAACAGACTGTTTCACTGGGTTAAGGTTATATTTCAGTCATCACCAACTCACCTCCTTGAACTTTAATCTAAAAACATCTCACCTCAACTGGCAAAGGCCCCTTAGTGGTAAAAAATGCATTACAGTATTTAGTATAATAGTGAGCTGAACTAGTGACCTCTGTTCTGGATTTCTCTCTCTCTCTCTCTCTCTCTCTCTCTCTCTCTCCCTCTCTTAGTAAATGATTACTTTGTTGCATGTGAAGTTACACATGCTATACACATGCTGTTACACATGCTAATGCTATAGCACAATATTGCATGTAATGGAAAGGAAGATAAAATCTATAATATAAAAAAAAATGCTGTAGATTCAAATTCCACATTGTACTGCTGAGATGTTTAACGGTAAAGAACAATCGGCTTTATGGTGCATTTATCTTCCGAGATGTATCAGAAGTCCCTGTTTTTGGGTCAGTGTTAAACTGTTCTGTCTTTAGGAGTAAGACGCAGTGTACAAGGTGTTGAGATCCTCACAGATCAGACCTTTTCATAGCCGTGTGGACACGAATCTGATCATTTTATATCAGATTCTGATTGTCTGCTCTCACATTACCAGGTGGAACTGGCATAAAATATATGTTCAATATTAATAATTAAGGATTAGTATAGGATTTGGCCCCTGTTATGGCCGCTGCACTGAACAGCCAATGATTTAAATATTAATGTGCTGGCTCGAAGAACGGAACTAACGCTACCTGTGTTCTAGATGGACTGCTTAAAGCTCTACACACATGTGCTGTTATCTGCAACCTGAAGACCAGCAGTAAGGTGATGACAGTTTGATTTCATGCTATCAAAAAGAACTGTAATGGAAATAAATGAAAAGCTAAATATAAAATAAAATAAATAAAATAAAATATTTGCCGTTATATGTGCCCCCCAAAACATACTGACCCCCCGCTAATTGTGGTCTAGGACCGCCACTGAATGCTACTTCAAATTGGCTGCCACTGGCAAGCTGCAAACAGGAAAATGACTCTATATGTGCCTGTGTAGTAGGAAACCAGGTCTCATAAAGATCACATTATTTTGTCACATGCATAGTCATACAATTACAACACACAATTAAATTATTTCTTTGCATTTAACCCATTCACCAAGTGAAGCAGTGGGCTGCCAGCAACAAGGAACCCAAGGAGCATTGTGGAGGGATGGTACCTTGCTCAAGGGTACCTCAGCAGTGATACTAGCAGTTGGGCTTCAAATCCCAACCCTCTGATTTACTAGTGTACACTCATAGTACTGCATGTGACTCTGTAATAGCTGGCTCTGAAAAAGTTAGCCAGTTAGCAAGCTAACACAGGGATTTCAGCATTCAGAGATAGCAAGTTAACCAATGAGTAGGAATGTTATAATTCAAGAAGATTTTCCTGCCATAATTAATGGTAATTTTAACCATCATGCATCACCAGTTAGCACTACTCTTATTTTTATCTGGAAGTCATTGTGGAAATTACTTTTATTGTAAAAACGGATTTACAGATAAAAAAATTTCAGACAAATGTATCTGTGTACATGCCATTAACATCAAACCCCGAGGGCTTCTGATGGTGTCCTTTCTGTTCTGTTCTTGAACCTTTGACCTGTTGAAGTCACTTAATTAATATCACATTGAATCACGACTGTCAGTACTGGAGTACTCACCTATTCATAGGTCATTTCCATATTAATGCGCCATATATTTTCCTGTCAGATCGGTTTCCGTTCTCTTGTCATCTCTTGTTCCTCTTTACAATACCTGAGATAAAATCACCCTAATCACAGTCGGTGGGGAGATTAATGCCTTGCTGCATTTGCATTTAAATGCTGGCCTTTGACTCCCACACTAACTGTATCAAATCTGAGGTGCATGTATGGTGGAAAAGAGCAGTCAATAGACTCTGTGTGCTCAGCCTACGCTAGGTGGCTTCATTTGCAAAATCTTCCTGACATCTGACTGATATTTTATCTGTGCATGGGTCACAGTCAGGCATCTCGGAAATCCATTACAAACTGGGAATCGGATAGCATTTCTACAGGACAGCACCAAGAACACTGTTCACCCTCCATGCTGGAAAAGTGCAACTTCTTTGACAGAGCAAAGCATTTTAGCTCATCTTACTTGAAGCCATTAACCTTGGACTGTGTCTGTTATTAATGGTGTTTGTTATAATCACTATTTGATGCTTTTTGAAATTGTAATTTCATGCTTACTTAAGGGCCACTCCCATCCATTAGTTTATTTACTGCTGTTGGAATTATTCATTTTCCTTAAATGTGAAGGGTCAACAGTGATTATGCGCACAAGACTGAGCTGAATATGGTATCATTGTCAGAATCTTGTACCTTATTTATTCCCTGTTTCAAACAATCTCAACAAAAGGATCGGTGTAGAATGACCATATTACAGTTAAGCCTGTTTTTCCCTTCTCCTGAAAAGTTGCTCTTGAATGTTTACAGTATGTATAAGAAAGTTACAGTATGTATAAGGAAAGGTTTGAAAATGATTAAATAAAAATAAAAGACTTTACAATTGGTCATTACTGTATTATCATTATTCTTGGCCCTGTGATTGGCTCTGGGTACCCACAGGCCTAGTGAGGAAATGGTTATAGAAAATGAGTGAGTGAAAGTGAGCAAATATTACCATTATTCCTCTTTATTCTAACATTTATTTTAAGAATGAATACAGTAAATGTACATTTACATTTACGGCATTGGCTGATGCACTTATCCAGAGCGACGTACATCAGTGCTTAAGAAGTCCACAACTTATTTTTACCTGAAAAACAAGCCATAGAGAAGTCAAGGGAAAGAGACATACTTAGTCGCCAAAGTGCTCCTTGAAGAGGTGGGTCTTCAGGTGACGCTTGAAGACCGTGAAGGTCTCTGCCGATCGGACCAGAAGAGGGAGTTCATTCCACCACTGGGGAGCCAGGACTGAGAAGAGTCTTGACGCGTGTTTCCCTCTTC
>JBBPDH010000007.1:13746873-13759348 GCA_037974565.1 Clupeocharax schoutedeni
CATTTTATGATCTATCTGTGGAGAAATCTGTATAATTCCAAAGGGTTCACATACTTTTTCTTGCAACTGTATGTGACCGTCATTTCCATTGAGTTTAAATGTTATAGATGTTTTGATACAATTGTTTATGATGCAGCATACCAATTGTCAAATCAAGATGTGTAGACCAGTGTGACTTTTAAAGCACCATAAATTGAGCATATTGCATGCTAAAAGAAAAAAGCAGTACCTCAGCTAGTAACCCGTTTTTAGTCTGTAGAGGAATGCGATTTCATGAAGTCTGGCAGCGGCAGGCTGAGGGACCACTGAAGATCTGTTCAGTGGTCAACTTTCATCTTCATTTCTCAGGAAACACTCTGCTGAGGAGTTTAAAACAAAAGCTATTCTGAGTGTCAGCAGTGTGCTAGAAAACCTTTTTTTGTTCTGGCAATGCTCATTAGCCAAATTATGTGAATGCAAATCTGCATATGTCAGAATGAAAATCTCAGCAGGACCCAGAGAAGTATTGCAGCGTTCCATGATTTGATTGTTTTACATAACTCATTTAAATTCTGAAATAAAACTCTTTTGAGCCGGTCAGCCAGTGGTGAAAAGAACTGAAACTAAATGGGTTTTATTCACTATGCTGCTCACAGCTGGAATCAGCTGCCCATCAGTATAAATGCATTATTCTCCTTCACCTTCTTTAAAATAGCATCACATGTCATCACTGCATATTTCTGTATATCATTTTATTTTTGTTATTTATTATATCCTACTAATTTTCATACTGTAGGTGTTCCATTTTTGTAAGGCACATTGAATGGCCGTTGTGCACGATGATGTATAAGTAAACTTGACTTGGCCAAAGACTGTCTTCAATACTTCACGATGCCATTTAACCTCTGCATTATTGGTCACTCAGGCCTTAACTCCACCCATCTTTCTGCTCCCCCTTTCCTTCCAGATGATGAAGGCGACCACCAGCACAATACTACAGGGAGTGAGGACAGCAATGCAGGGGAAGGCACACCTCCACCCAAGCGCAAGGGCAAGTTTTCAACCTTGGGCAAGATTTTCAAGCCCTGGAAATGGAGGAAGAAGAAAAGCAGTGAAAAGTTTAAGGAAACTTCAGAAGGTTTGTATTTTTATTGAGCCCTTTTGGCCACATTGTTCGGATAATCGGTTAAAAATCTATGAAAACTGAGTTAATTTCTAATGCTAATTTCTGATGTATGCAGTTGATTAGGTCATCTCAAAATTATAGTTAACCTACGGTGTATGTTTCACTGATGCACAGTTTTGAGGATTCCTTTTTTTGAACTGTTTTGTTTTATGAAGGGTTTTGCATAAATGACACCTTTTCATGAGTGATTGGTTGGTAGTACCCAGAATTAAAGATAGATTTCATTCATCACAGTGACTTTCAACTTTGACCATTTAAATGTCAGAAATGCACCTTTCCGTAGCTTTTAAAAGCATTAAAATAGACCTTTCAGAACATACACAGAAAGCCACGCTTGAGCTGTAGGTCAGGGTTGGGGACAAGAACTCAATATCCCCACACCCTTCTCCTATGTGCACTGAAAAACATGGTCAAATGGTTTGTAGGTAGTATTTGCACATTGAATGGCCATCTTTACAATAACTTTCATTGCCTGCCATAGAAGTGTTAATCGTTATGATGTGGAGAGTTTGATGATGTTTGTCAATCAGATGATTGACAAACAGCTGGGCCAATTCCAGCGATTAAAATTCTGTATAATAAATGTACACATTATGGAGAAAGGAATTTTGTTAATCTATTGAGAGTTAAAAATACAGTAAAACACAAAGTGGCTTATTGTCGTGTAGACATTGTACTGTTCCAGTACAGCAAATGTATTACTAAATATATTTAAATAATTAATCAAATTAAATTACCTATCTAATATTGTTACATATTGTTTTGTAATAATTCTCTGCCATACATAAACGATCTTAACATGGATATTATCAAGAGATGCTAGGATAATTACCAAACCATTTGTGTACTTTCCCTCACAACTGTAATCCTAAGTTGGCATTTTGGAGCTTTAAGTGTTTGTGCTGTTTTCTTCTCAACAGTTCTGGAAAGAAAGATGTCGATGAGAAGACCAAGACAGGAGCTGATAGAACAGGGAGTGCTAAAAGAGCTTCCTGAGAACGGTATGAGATTTTCTGCTTGTTGTATTCTTTGCGCATTTAAATGATTGATTCAGATAGACAACATTATGTAAAGGTCGTCTCCATGCAGTAACAGCCCACATGGACTGAAAAAAAAAACATTTGCTGCTGGTTGTTTTATTGTGTGTTGTTTTGTTTATTTCATGCAAACCAGAACAAGATACTAGCATTCGCCCATAGAAGCATAACTAGTTTCAAAATCTTCATTAATGTCACATTTATACTTGACACAGATCAGGTTGTTCTAAAAACCCAGCTGTTGAGCTGTGCTGGTTGAATACACTCTGGAGGAGGTTTGGGATGGGGTGGGGAGTACTGTGTGGCTATTGTGGCAAGCAGATTTCACGACTTTGTACAAAAAGTCACCTGTGTAAGAGCTGACCACGTTGAGATTTCAGACATTACTGAAACTGGCACAAGAGTTTGACACAAAATGGAGCAATACCAGCGTCACACTTTTCAGTACCCTCTCCAGCTGTCATCAAAACTGAAACTCTGTAGACATGATCAACAGTATTAAACAAAGCCAAAACACCTGAGCTACAGCCCCCCACCCCAAACTAGAAACACCTGGAAAAATTAATCAATCCAAAAACAGTATACCGTATATCTTTTATTTTTTGACATAAGATTAAGCTTCCACTTTTTCTGCATTTGGGGGAAAACACATCACTCTGTAACTCCAAATCGCAGTTTAAGAGTTCACTGTGTTTTTTTCCATTTCCCAAATAAGAGGATTTTGTTACAGGCCTAGGTGGTCCTTTATCTGAGAGTACCTGCTATGTCTGTCACTGCGTGTGCATCCATTTATCTCAGCTCTACAGTAATGTCATTCAGACAGACTCTTCAGTAAGGTCACAACAGTGACAGCTCTCCCAATTCTGTTGCAGATTTTGAGATGGATGACGGAGGGAAATTCAATTTGATGCTCACTTTTGACTATCCAACTTCATATTTTGTGAGAAAAATGACTTGCTGTATTTCTTGAGTTGGGAAAAATGGAGCAAATTGTACCCTGCAGCAAAAAGCTTTGAAAGTCATGCAGTGGGTGCTGTGGGGGCCTATTTATCTGAGAGGTATTCTGAAACATGCAAACCTGCTCTTATTCACAGCCTCTAGCATGTTCCTAGCTTCAAAACCTGTGCTGCCTTTCTCTACTCTGATTTTAAAAGATTATGATATCCATCTAAAGTCTTTTAAGCACCCACAGAAATGCAGATGGTGTTGCTCCAAGATACAATTGTTTATGAATGTGTGAATGATCATTTATTAATCTGTTCTTCATTTATTGTGACAGAAGTAGATGAGGCTCATGGCCCTAAGCAACATTATGTGAAGAATGGCCACACGCTGCCTGTAGGGAGCAACAGTGGAGGGGGTCAAGGGATCGAGTCTGTCCGGTCTCCGGCTGAGTCAGACCTCAGAGTGAACCCAGCCTGGCTGCCCCACCCTAATGACCGCAGAGGTCGTGCCCCATCTGACGGTGAGCGTCGTGGAGGACTGGGCTTCCGACAGGATGAAGGTAGGAGAGGCGGACGTTCTGGCGGGGAGGAGTGGAAACCCAACCTGGCCTGGCAGGTGGAGGAGGCTCGACGGGGAGGCAGAGCAAATGAGAAAAGACCAGGCCTTACCAAAGCCCCATCTGAGGACTGCCGCAGGACACGCCCCGAGACAGAGTGGAAGCCCACCCTCCCCCGCCACGCTTCTGCTGAGGAGGGTAGAGGAAGGCGAGGTGAGTCGGGTCAGCTTTCTTCTGTCTTGATGAGGCACACCAGACTCCAGTTCTGGGCCTCAAGACTGTAAACCTAATGCAAAGTATATATGTTCTATTATTTAACACACCTAATTCAGTTCACTGGGGAGTTCTTAGTGTGTTAAGGCATCAGTGAAAAGCACTGCAGTTTCGTAGGTAGAGCAAAACAACGTATAATATACAGGATATACAGTAAGAGAACTGATAGATGTTCATCACACCAGTTCACACCAAACCCAAGGATTTTTGTTCTATACTTCAGTCCTAGAGATCGAATATAATCAAAGTTAATTCTGTTTGATATGGCTAAATCTCTGCTAAAAATATGAAGTGAAATAAAATGCAGCTAGATTTCCATGTTTTCTTTCTGAAATATTTAACTAATTATGTTTCATGATATAAATTTAAACCCAAATACCACCTAATGTCAACTAGTCTCACTACTAGTTTAATATCAACATTCTGGATAGTATTGGACCTTGTATGACGTGTCTGGTAAGCAGTAACCTGTAGGGGAGGGACCGCACTCATCTCTGCAGATAGTGATGGCTTGAGGTTGTCGGCATTTTTCTAGCACTTTGGTTTCCTCTCACCTGCTATTACACGCTTTTCCTCCAGTGCTTCCTCCTTCTCTTCAGGCCCTACTGGAGAGGAGGGTGGCTGTGCTCCCCAGGGTCCTGCTCCAGCTAAGGTTCTTATTTAGGAACAGGGGAGGGACAGCTCAGCTTTATTCTCTTTCCTTCCTAATTAACACGCTGCTGTCGATTCAACTTAAACCTCTTTAGAACAAGCCCGTTCCTTTTAGCCACAAACCTCCTTTGAGGATAAATTAATGGTTCCACCAGGACTAATGGTCTATTATAATCTGAGTTTAAATAGTTCAGCCAGTAGTTCAATATTAACCTTAACTGTTGACAAAGAAATGCAAAGAGTGGATAAAGAAGGAGTTTAATTTGTGCTCCCCACTTCATCTACTCTCTAAATTCTTCCTTCTGGCTGGCTCTTCCCTTTACTTCCCTGACCCGCTCCCCTCTGCTGCCCGTGCCTTGGTGTGATAAAGTGGCTGTAAATAACCCTGAGCTTAAAACATCAGCTTTGAAGAATGGAGAGGGAATAACTGGGGAGGGGGTGAGGGAGGGAGACAGAGGGAGGTAATTACGGCAGCCTGTTTATCTCCCATGGCGACTGATGAGCTGATTAAGAAAAGCACACAGACAAACAGCATGGGAATGATAACACAATTTTGCAACATGGGATTCTTGCAGGATAGATGAGAAGAACTTTCTGTAGATTTTTGTGTTTGATGCTGATTACTATGACGCTGATTTAATCACTTAAATTCTGTTGGTTAACACGAATAACAACTATGAATGAAGAATGCTTTGATGTATCTTAAAACACTACTATGAATGTGATAGGGTTGTCAAAAAATTCTTAGATACTAATCAATACTAAAATTTTGTATAGAGTAGTAGAGTATAGCAGAGTTCGATATCAATTAGCACTGGAATCAATACTTAAAGGCCAATACTTTGTTCACGGAAATCACCGGCAGACTACAGCAATTTTCAGCAGGCATTGCAACAGCAGGAGCGGCCCCGTAACTTGGCAGGAGAACCACCTAGCAGCGTAAAATTTTACATGGACCCTCAGCTGCTGTGTTGCTTTTGTCAACAAAAATTATGACTAAATATCGCCGTCAACAAACATTTATCACGTGACAAAAACGAGACAAGTGACGATAACTATAACAAAATATATCATGTAATATTGTTAACATTGACCAATAAGAACGAGACTAAAAGTGGTTTACAAAATAAAAACTGCTAAAATTTTTCTTCATTTTCGTTGACCAAAACGAGACATTATTTCCTGTACGATAGGGAGAGGAGAAAAAAACTGGGTCGCTCGACCTTAGAGTTAGACAGCGCTATGTCCCAATACTTTTGTTTGTTGAGAGGCACTGTGAATTTAAATATATCTAGAGTGAACAAAAGTATTGGGACACATTGCCAATATAGTGCCAGGGAGAGAGAAATCTCACACACACACACACACACACACACACACACAGCATTTTGATAAGCAGCCTTTCCCATATCCATGCAAAAAAGCTGATCCTAAATTGTTCTGATTTGGTTGTGTATACCAGTGGTTCGGAGCATTTTTAAATTAAAGCCCCTCCTTGCCTGTGTCCAAGATGAGCCAGGCACCCCAACCCCAAGTCCTACCCGCAGTGACGCATAAAAAGAATGAAGTGATTCATTACAAACTTTTATTTGAAAAAAATAAACAGCAGTTGTAGGTTTTTGTTCTTATACACATACACACTTTTACATTTCTCAGACATTGGGATTTTGTTAATTTAATGTCTACAAATCATTTTTGCAACCTCAGTGCAAACAAAAGTGTGCGTACCCCTTGCAGTCTCTAGCACCCCCCTAAGGGACCACAGGTTGGGAACCTCTGGTGTAGACTATATTTGTTCAGGAATAAAAAAAAAAAATTCAGGTAAGTTCAGGCCGACACACTGAAGGTGAAGACTTTTACCAGTATTACAAATGTGGGTTTATGGAAATAGACAGTCACATTTTCTTTTTATTTGCACTTTTTAGTGATGTTATTGTATTTATTTATTTATTTTATGTACAGTATTCTTGAGTACATAAGGTGACATTAATATAAAATGACCTTGTTTGAATTGTGAAATAGTTTAAACTAAAAGAAAAATTTGATGTTGTCTATTCTTTCTACTGTCTACTATACTTCTGTATTGACTGGGTTAAATAGAATTACATTACTAGAAAGAGACTAAATTTTTCATTGTCTAAAACTAGACTAAATTGTCATTAATTTTCTTTGACTAAAATTGTTGTGGATAATTCTAAAATAAGATTTAAATGGTCAGACTTTTAGTTGACTGAAACTTGAGTAGACTAATAATACATGTAATTTATAAAGTGCTTTACAAAATACCCAAAGACACTGTACAATTTTGAGTAGACAAAGAAAATTGAGCATTTAGATTTTTTACTCACTTTAATTTATTTTATTAAATTCCTGTGTTTTTGTTTTCTCCCCCTGTTATATTAAAAATAGTATCGAGTACCATTCTTAGTATTGTTTGAAATTTCAGTATCGTGACAAGCCTGGAATGTGACTGATCAGCTGTATCGATTTTGGAATATTGGAATGAAATATGATATTTAAGTATTTGCTGGGCTGATGATGCCACACACATTTACGACTGGATGGGCCCTCCATCACCCAGACAGTACATGCATCAGTTAGCTGACTAATTGGCCTTCTCCCACTAATGTATTGAGCTTTCCTGTGGTGTTGCGTTAGCAGAATTTCAGAAAGTTGCAGTGGTGGCTTAATCCTCCCAGTGTTGGTATCATTGTGACTGACACATCATTGCTACCAAGTGGATTTGGGCCTGACCGAGATTGTGGAGAACTGTTAATAAATAAGTGTCAAATGTTCAGACTACTCTTGAACATAATATTTTTTGCAATTGTTTTATCTTTATTTTGCCACTGTAATACTTGCCATAATATTAGTAGATTGAGTCCCACTACTTCTCAATGGCACAAACATTGAACATAAAATTCTTTTTTGGGGAAATTTGAGATTTCATATTGCACTAAATTGTTTCTGAAAGAATCAAGTCATTTAATGAAATGTAACAATGCTGTCATATTAGAGCATGGTGTTTCTTTCTGCTTACAGAGTCAGACAGTGGTCACTATATTCCAGACCAGGAGGCTCTGAGGGACACCTTGCGAGAGCCCCTGCCCCCCAAGCAGTCCATAATGCCACCCAAGTGGTTGATGAGCTCCAGCCCAGAGCCTGGCATGGAGGGCTCCCCTCGCACACCCATCCACAGCCCTGCCACCTCCTTCTCTTCCTCTTCCATTTCCTCCAGCTCACCCCCGTCCTCAGCCACCAGTTTAGCCGGGAAGACCTTACGGACTGTTTCATCTGCTGGGACTAACACGCAGGCCTCCAGCGGAGCGTCCTTCACCCCTTCCTCTGCACAGTCCTCCTCCTCAATGGGCATGGCCCCAACCCAGCCAGTTAAGCAGCCCCCACTGCCCCCGCCAAAGCCAGTCAACCGCACCACCAACCCCGCTATGCTGGGTGAGTGCATGCTGCCTTTCCGAGGTGACCCTCTAAAGGCTCAAAGTAGATTTTGTCTATGCTGCCTCATGGCTTGTTTGCAGGTACAGCCATCAAAAGGAAAATTCTCAATAGAGGCCACAGACCTCAGTAGGCTCTATACTTATCCTCATCTTAGCCTTCCAGGCTTTTCAAGTGTGGTAGAGCATCTTTAATGAGATGAGTCTCGAGCACATCTCTTCCTTGGCATCCCACTGTTCTAGTGCAGTTTTATCGCTAATGACTCTGGGCTTGGCAGGGAGCTTTCTGCTGCAGCGCTGCGGCAGTTGTTGGTGGCGTTTTGTTTGTTGTTGTTGTTTTGTTGCTTTCCTCCACATTGGAGGTACTGAACATTTTGGGCCTTAAGTCCAGTATGTGACTGGGGGGCCAAGCACCACAAAATACTCAGAACTCCATGTTCAGTTTGTATTTAATGTGTAGTGTGTTTGTAACTGCCTAAATGATCATGCCACAATTTAGGCAGGGCTGCTTTGTTGGGGAACGCTTGCTTTATTCTCACGTACCTCATGTTTAGAGCTTAGAGTATAAAATATGTTTGATTTGGGGCATGCACTCGTATAAGTAAATATATAAAAAATGTACATCAATTGTACAGAGTTATTAAATATACTCACATGCTTGCCATGTTCATGTCTTTGATATATTTATGAACATATATTCTAAAAAATAAAACATGCATCAATCTGCGAAGAGGCTGCGTAGATGGCCACGGTTTGGAGGTTCAAAGCTATGTCTAAACAAGAGTTGCTAAGATTAATAATGCTCTTTGATCCAAAAATACAGTGAAATAGCTGTTTTCATTCATGCTGTAATCGTTTTTAGCTTCGACACTTGTTATCCCCAGGAAAGAGAAAGCTATGTTTGACCCAGTTAGAAACATTATATAATTCAGTCTACTTTCTTTTTTTTAAATGAAAATCACAATAACTGGGTAATTTACCTCTTCCAGGAGTCCTGCTATGAAAAGATGGATTTAATTATCTTAAACCATAGAGCCCAGGAGAGTGTCTACTATCATTGTACTCTTTCTTCCCAGTAATGCATGATTTAAATGCAGCAGCCATTACTTATCTCTGCATCTCTGCAGTTTCATGAGGGTTGTATGTGTCTGATAAAGCTCGATAAAGTAAAGAGATTGTGCCATCTCAATGAATTGAGAACGAGAATTTAGTTGTACTATTGGTTGCAAACAGAGTGAGGGGGTTTTAGCATTGATGCATGCTTTATTGTATCTTGCAGATTATTGTAAACTTTGCTGAGTGTAGTTGGGACATGTCTCCACATTGCCTCCTGCAGGTCATTTGAAGCATCTGCTGTTCAAGTGTGTTTGAAATTCTTGGTTATGATGATCATATGTCTTCTGGGTAGCTTTTTCAATTCCCTTTTCAAAGGAGACTTTTACAAGGGATGAGCTTAGTAATAACGCTTGTGTAAACTTCAGTCTTCTTTGGCTTCTTCAGTCTTTTAAACTAAATCATAGCACCTTTTTGCTTAAAGTTAACTAAAAGCGTTACATTAAACTGCTTATGCTCGGCTTTAGTGTTTAAACAGGGGCCCTTTCAGATGTATATTTATGCAGATGTTGCTCATGTACAAGTGGCTTAGTGCGCAGTGGCTGGTGTTTGACCCCTATGGGATGGTTTCTTACTCCTGCCAGCCTCCACCCTACACGGGGGTGACCCCTTTCCCCTCTACTGGTCCTGTTGGAAGCGCGAGGGCGACTATGATGTGTACCTGTCCCTGCCTGTGTACCTGTGCCGGCGGGCAGGAGGCGTGCGCACAGGTAACACCAAGGCCACGCCTGTTACTGCAGCAGCGCCACTTCATCTGTCATGTTGTACGTCTGCTCGGTTTGTGCTGGCATCATCTTCCTCACCTTTGCCACCGCATGCTCTTAGCCTGGCTGAGATGCTGGACTAACATGCAGTGGCTACAGTGCTCCGTTTTGGCCTATATTTCTTCACTTGTGTCGTCGTCCCCCAACACTCTCCCCCCCCTTCTCTCTGGAACTTTCTGCTATCTTGCTAAGCTGCATGTCTATTAGCTATTAGCTTTTAGCTATAAGCGAGCACAACCATGCCGCAATGTTAAAAGTGTGTATTAATGGCATGCGTCACTGCGATGAGGGGCCTTAACCCCTGCTGGATTTGCCAGCGCAGCAGGATTGCCCCAATCACTCTGGAACAATGGTAAAACACCAGCTGTAAAAACTAATCCACACACATCTGTTCTAATAAGATTAGAGAACAGCAAATAAGCCCAATCTAATGCACTGCATGCTGAAAGACCATAGGTCACTTAGATGTGTCTGCACAGGATCTGAAATCTGATTTCAAATTTGTTTACTGTAATGCAGTACTCTGCTTGATTGCAGTTACTAAGTTCAGTACTACAAATGTTTGAAAGGGAAGCATGATGTTGCTGTTTTAGACATAGAATCTTTAGCTGTGGCTTTCCGTGTGTTTGACGTCTGTACTGAGCTCATCAGTACATGGAGCATGTTTGGCCCCGGGCTATATTTATGATAGCTGAATGTTCAGTGTGTCCAATCACATGGACTATGTGACGGTCACAGGATTGAATTCATGTTCCTGTTTCTCAGCATGTGAACTCAAGCTACTGTACCTTGTCAGTGCTTTAAATGTGTATTCTTTTAACAAATCGCTTAATAGCCTTAGACTATCTATGTGGGGTTTGATGTTAAAAGACCTTGTCAATGAGATTAGCAATTTAAAGGTTCTGAAAAGACAGTATGCAGACATTTTATAAGGCATAGGGATGGGATGGTCAACCATTTTAATGATTTACTGAAGAGGTTGAATGATGCATAAAATGTAAAATGGAATATAATACAGAGCTTTTATAATAGAGTACAATAAAAGATATATTAATATGGATCCACAGTTCAATTCTGATGTTACAATTCAGTTTTATTTTTGTATTTTCATGTGTGTATTTCAAGTGTTTAAAATGAATGTACAGCGCTAATTCTATTGGTTTGATTTTGATAACCAAAGTTTTATTTGATTTATAAATGCATAGTGTGGATTTCTTTATTTAAAGACCCTATCCATACTCTGGTATGCTGCACCTAAATGCCTAGTTTTGCACAAACAGCAAAAAAAATGGTAAATGACAGATTTTTGAAAGAAAAAGTGGATAAAAGTTTATTTCTTTTCACAGTTTTTATTTTTTTCAATACATATTAAAATTCCTATACCCCTTATATAATCTAGTGAATATCATCCCACTTCAGTTTTTCATAGTTCTGATAATTGTGACTACAAGTTTTATAAAAAGTGAGCATGTTGAAGTAAATACCCTTAGACTTAAAAGTGCTGCAAAAACATGTTCTTAACAGTGGGAGAGTACACATTTAATCTTGGATCATTTTGTATTTAAATTTAAATTTAAATGTGCCTCTACAAGAAGGTTATGTTAAAATCTGTATACAGTAGGTGCAGTGAAATGTGTGTTTGTTTTTTCTTTAAAGTTTATTAGTATATGCATAATACCTCAATACTAAAAACCATGATACTTTTTTGGCAAAGACATACTATTTTTATTACTGTCCCATCCCTAATGACAACCTTGACATGAGTGGGGGTAAAATTCATTCTGCTTAATTGTGACTCATAACCCTCTGTCCTTCTCCAGCTGAACTTGCCCAGGTGACAGGAGGTGCCAACTTAGTGCCCGCCAAGCCTTCACCTCCCATGCCTCCAAAGAGGACCACTCCCGTCACCAAGCGCAACACTGAGGATTCCACACTTGCTATCTCTTCTCTGACCTCCATGTTGTCTCTTGAGGACAGGGCCAACATCCCTGGGGGCTTCCCCCTGCCCCCACCTCCACCATCCCCACCTCTACCCACGCACATACCACCCTCACCGCCCCGAGGCCACACCCACCACCTCCTGCACCAACACTCTTACCCCCATCCCCTACCCCAGCCATTGCCGGTCCATTTTGATCCCCCAAGCCCAATGGAGGAACCACCTACCCGTCAAGCCCCAGTGCCCCTGCATATCATGATCCAGCGGGCGCTGACCAGCCCTGGACCTGCTCTCCCTCACCCAGATGGATCTCAACGTGCCCATTCGCTGCTGTTTGAAACACCTCCAGAATACCAGGGTACTCGCCCACTGCCTGTGACCATTCAGCCCCTCAAAGTGTAAGTATCCAGAACCATTGCTTTCTGCTTCAGCCAAAACAGAGGTAAGAGTAGATCAGGTAGGCTGTTGTGCTAGAATGTTCGTAATGCAGAAATATTAGTGCTGGGCTGGCGTTTCTCGAACTATGGGCCACGGACCGGTGCTGGTCTGTGAGAGAGTTCCTGCCGGTCCGCAGAGCCTT
>JBBPDH010000007.1:13759600-13782007 GCA_037974565.1 Clupeocharax schoutedeni
ATTCCTGTGGGTGAATAATTCCTGCAGCCCCAAAGCCTGACTTGACTGGTCCCCAGGACAAATAAGTTTGAGTAACTTTGGTCTATACTACGCAAGCTATGATGAATTTTACCTTGATATTTAAGTGACTTTTCCGGTTTGCGAACATTTTAAACCTGTCTCGGTGTCTCCGTGGGGGGGTGGGCGACGACACTGTTTACAACAGTGAACAGAAGTCAAGGTGAAACTGACTTCTGTTCACTGTTGTATGATTAAACAGTTAACCATATTAAATTGTTCTTCCATTTCCTCTTAACACCTGAGAATGTAACAAGCAATTGTGTGATATCACAAAATAGAGGCCATACTGCCCCCAACACTTCCTTTGAAGAAATGCAGGCTGTTGAAATTACCAAATTACCACCAATGTTAAAGGCACAACGTTTATTCTTACAAGCTTATTCATTTTCCAATTGGCAGAGGTGAGGACGACTACTCAGATGAGGAGGAAGAGGAGGAGGAGGAAGAAGAAGAAGAAGAAGAAGAAGAAGAGGAGGAAGAGGAGGAGGAAGATGATGATGTTCCTTCTCCAGACCACTTGCCTCCCCCTCAGTGTCAGCCAGAGCTGGAGCCCCGCAGCCGCAGGTGCCTGGTGGGAGAACTTAATGTCAGCATTATCCAAGAAGGACCCGACAGCAGTGAGGAAGAGGATGGAGAGGATGACCAGCACGCTGAGGAGAGTGACTCGGATGGACCTGTGCTCTACAAAGATGATGAATCGGATGAGGATGATGAGGATGAATGTCCACCGAGTATGTTAACAGTAACAATTCTGACCCCACAGTTCTGCTATTAAATTATGATGAATTAGGAAACAGCTCAGAATTTCTAACATGGCCAAGCGTTGCTTAATTCAGCTTATTTGTTTTGGTCAATACAAATATAACCGGCAGAACAGTTTACAATCTAATACACGTAGTGTAATCACATTTTTTATAGATTTTCTAAATAAAAATAAAAATATTACGTCCTCTTTAGAGACCACTTCACATTTAATTTAATATGGGATTACTGTTTACCTCCTGAATAGAACATAAAAAAACATCAAATGTGACGTGTACAAATGTGGCCTCTTTTCCATAAAGTGGCTTCTCCTGGCATTCTCCTGGCATTAAGGAGAAACTTAAGGCAGTTGTGCCACTTGGGAGACATGGTGTGCATATCGACTATATGAATTAGTTTGAAATCAATTTCAGCTTTCAGATGAGTGCATTACCATTCATTTATGTATATTTACACCTTGAGTGAATAGTGCCTGCTCCTACTCTGCATGTTGCCAGATAGTTAATTGAGCCCTATGGCACAGTAGCATTGCATTGGGGCCTAAGTGTTAATGTGAGTTCACTGAGCATAGGAGGTGTCACTGATTGTTTTTTCCGATATACACACTTATGCACACACTTGTGGCCATAGAATAGTGAAATCTAGTAATTGTGTGTGTGCCTGTTTCTGACTGTGTGTGTGCGCTGTGTGCAGGTGCTCTGGCCAGCAGGGTGAAGAGGAAGGACACTTTGGCTCTGAAGCTGAGCAGTCGGCCCTCGGCCCCAGACAGGCAGGCTCCTGAGAGGCAGGCCAGAGTGGAGCACACAGGCCTGTCCTGGCAAAGCAAGGAGCAGTGGGAGGCCATCCGCACACAGATTGGCACAGCACTCACTCGGTATACATTCTCTCTCTCACACACACACACACACACATGCTGGAGTACACTCATTCATAACTAATTCACACAGTAGCGGAAACTGAAAATGAGAACTTGAGCAAGAATGTGTTCCTAATTTAAAAACATGGTAAGTAATAACACTTCTGTTTGTAGACGACTGAGCCAGAGGCCCACCGCTGAGGAGCTGGAACAGAGGAATATTCTGCAACGTAAGCACTGCGTTGTTGTCCTTTTTCTAGCCTAATGCTCTGCCTTTTAAGCTTCACATATGTAAACTTTCTAAGCTTGTAGCATTGGTGCTATTTTAAAAAAATAAACAATAATTCTTTAAAAATGTTAATCTCAGTTGAGTATGTGGAGGAGTTTGTGGTTTTGACTGAGAAAAAAAATTAAGCCACTTTTAAAACTGAAGACTGTAGAATTGTTATATATTTATTTTGTGAAATGTGCAGCTAATTCAGATTCTCCTTATTGATTTTGAATGCAAAAAAGGGAGCCCCACTAGTGTTGATGTAAACAGTTAATCCCAAAGACAGTTCATAGCAAAGACAGTAGGGACAAGTAAATCCAGGAATGTCTCTGGACTGATTTGCTTTAAGTTTATGGCATTATATATAGAATTACAGCCCCAAGGTAAACAACTGCTGGCTAGTCTGTACATCCTGTAGCCCTCTGCTTATTAACTTCTACATTTGTTCAGTAGTGGTCAAACTACCTTATAGCCAGATTCTCTTTGTGTATCTGGCTCACATTAGGTCAAATGTTCCAAAATCATCAGCCACTTCTCAGCTTGGACTTGTAGGATGCTTCATTTTTTTTCGTGTCATATTTCTCTTCAGCCAAGAATGAAGCAGATCGTCAGGCAGAGGTTCGGGAAATCAAACGCAGGCTCACCAGAAAGGTAAATTCAGCGTGTTTGCTATGCGTGTTATTAAATGACAACTGTGGCTCTTCAAAAATCATGCAAAATCTATGTCTATTATTTCAGTACCAGAAAAGTTGGTAATCTAGACCAGCTGCACCCATCCCCGTTTCATGTAAATACAATATTTTCTGGGACCTGGGGACCTGCTATAGATACAAAAGCACTGTTTTTATACCCATTGCTAGCTTGTGGGCTAAATATTTGATGTACTGTATCATGTGAACAAGACAAGTGTTTTTTTCCCCTCAAAATAAAAGATATTTTATTCTGTCTTTCTTTGCGCCTGGTACCAAATGACTCACAGCTCGATGGCGGTCTGCGACCCGGTGGTTGGAGACCTCTGGTCTAGACTGTTCATGTTTTGATTGGAAATAAATTGCCATTACTTCAATTTGGCTATTTCAGCCTCAGTTCACAGATCTTGTTGTCCCTTCATTAAGACCATTTTGATTTCTCTGGATGGTGATCTGCTCTATTCATACACGTACTCAGCTGGACAATACACACACACTTCGTTCCGGGGAGCTGGCAGACTTAAATGTTTGGTCCAGGTGTTTCGGATATTAGTGTTCTCACATACAGCTCCTCCAGTTAATGTCTTGAAAAGTTCTTTCAGGCGCCTGTAAGCACTTTCTGTTCACTCTTTAGCTAAGTCAGAGGCCCACAGTTGCTGAGCTACAGGCCAGAAAAATCCTGCGATTCCACGAGTATGTGGAGGTCACACACGCCCAAGACTACGACCGCCGTGCTGACAAGCCATGGACCAAACTCACACCTGCCGACAAGGTAAAGTTTCATGCTGTGTTTTTTTTTAAAAATTAATTCAACAGTGTGATCTATCAATAGTTCTGTATCCTTGCCTCCTAACCGTATGGATTTTGATTTAGGCTGCAATCCGTAAGGAACTCAATGAGTTCAAGAGCTCAGAGATGGAGGTCCATGAAGAGAGTAGGATTTATACAAGGTAAATCCATTCAATAACACCATGTTTGGTTACTTGGTAAAAATCTAAAAATTTAAAAGTGCTTCTTTGTCTTACTTTTTTGTGTGTGTGTGTGTGTGTGTGTGTGTGTGTGTGTGTGTGGTTTTTTTTTTGTTTTTTTTTTAAAGATTTCATCGCCCTTAAAATTCACCAACATCAACAAAGACAGTGAAGCACTTCAGCTCTGGCGGCCGGGAGAGAAACTGTGCTCTGCGAGAAGCCTCAGGGTGTTCATGCTCCCTGACAGACTGCCTTTCAGTGAATGTACTGTACAGATACCTGAGATCAAATAGAGAACTTTTGCTTCAGTCGTCCGCCCTTTTGTAAATAGGATGAAGGTGAGGGCTAGGCACTGGAGAATAAATGCAGTATTTCTCCCTGAAACTAAAGGGAGACAGACATGTGCCAAGTCGGAGAGTTGATGAAGGACCCTGAGGCGGGTATGCAAAGTGTGCACCATAAGGAGACATCGTGCGAGGGACTCCTCAGGAGCTGATCCCCTCTTCTGACGACTGACACCAGTCTGCCCTCTCTACGCTTGGAGGGGAAAGGACGGTGTAGAGTGGCCTTTTTTCTGCTTTTACTTGGTATTACACACATTATTTCCTTTTAGGGAAATGTAATAACCTTAACAAATTATAGTGATAAGATTGATGGTCACAATAATAAATACAGTAATAATAAATGTTCATTACCAGGGATGGCCAAGCGGAAGAGTGCGCAGGTGGACTCAGCATGAACAAACGTGGGGATATTTTGTGTATTTGTGTACGTGTGTATAGATTGCTGTAATTATCTCATAGACTGATTCTTTGGAAAGTAATAATTAGGAACTGTAATGCACAAGGTTTTATGATGTAATGTTGAATTTGTGTGAAGTGGCCAACTTTTTAAGCCTCTCTTACCAAGACTTGAGACTTGCCCTTCTTTCGGAGCTCACGGTTACAAAAAGGGGAAGGAGGAAAAGATGGCCTTTCTCTTGCTCTAGGTTTTTTTTTTGTCTGCACACAAGAATTTTAGACTATAAACATTTCATGTCATGATTTTAATCTAAACATTTTTAACACACAGGGTTCAACCATTTCAACTAAACAACAGTATCTAATCCATGTTTCTGAAAGATTTGGCTGCATTCATGTCTCAATTAGAGTAAATTGTAAAAATTTAGACTTTTAAGCGAGTAATTATGGCAAAGTATTGATACAGTACTATAAATAAAATTGTTTTTACAAAGTACTGGTTAACAGGGAATTGATTTTAGCAGGAATTGTTTTTTTTCTTTTTTTCTTTTTTTGTTGTAATGTCTATGGCCAGTAGAATGGACGTGTTCTGCTGTACAGATCTATTCTCTAGATTAAACTGACTGTTGTGTATATCTTGTCTTCCTTTCATTTGGAAACATTTGAAATATATTAAGATTGAATAGGTTGCTATTTTTTTAAGCACAAAATGTAAGCACATTATTTAACACTACAAGAATTCATCTTAATATACCTGTTCCATGTTCCTGTAGCACTGCAGCTCTTTTTATGTTTTGGTTTCTGGTTATATGTGAACTTTTAGTTGTCATCTAAAAATCTAAATTAAAATGCATACACATTGTTTATTTCTGGTCTAATTGTACTTTTTTTTTACAGATTAATATAGAATAGAAGGCATGACCTATTCAAACATTTTAATAAAAGTACCATTTCTCAAATATGTTTCTGAATGTTAAGACTGCATTATCTCCCTAAATAAGAAAAGAATATACAAAATCTGACTTAGGCTGTGAATTCTGCTTTACTTTCAGATGTACATGCAATTTTAAAGTTCCTTCTGGGTAAAAAAAAAAAAAACATTTTTTTTCCTCGAGTACTACTTTAATGTGGCTGTTCGCTCAAAATTGTCAGCTGAAACACAATAGACTGATACACTGACAGTGCTGATAAATGTCTTTTATGTTTGTTTATTGAAAAAATAGGTTGTGGTTGCCTTGATGTTAAATGCAGCTGAGCTAAATAGGTGGGATTTTAGTGCTTCTATCAGCCAAATCTGTTTGAGATCATGTTTTTTGTAGCAGGAGTGAGAAGACTGCAGCAGTATATGTAGCACTTTACTTCCATTTAACTGCCAAAGAGCAAGTTACAACTTGCAGCTAAAAGTTTTCTCATTCTTACAAATCCTTATTTGTTAATAAAGTGGCCATTACCACTAGACTTTTAGTAGTAGGCAATCAGCTTGAGAAGTATACAATATGGCCAAAAGTACTGGGAACAGGGAATTTGAATGATATTGTGAATACATAGACTTTAATATGGAAAAGCCTATAAAACATAGGCTTTCCACAAGATTTTGGACTGGGGATTTGGGCCCATTTGTTCTGAGGCCATGCACTGACGTTGAACGAGAAGGCCTGGCTCGCAAACTCCGTTCCAGGTCATCCCAAAGGTGTTGAATGGGGCTGACTCAGGGCCAGTCAAGTTATCCCACCATGTCTTCTTTATGGACATTGGTTTATGCAACAATGCACAGGCATGCTAGAATAAAACAGGACTTTCCCCAAATGATTTCCACAAAATTGGAAGCATGGCATCGTCCAAAATGTCTTGGTGAGCTGAAGTATTTGGATTGCCCTTCATTGGAAGTAAGGACCTAGACAAAATCCTGAAAAAACAGGTGTCCCAATACTTCTGGGCATATAGTGTAGCTGCAACAGAGATTGTAACCTTACACTGCTTTCATTTGGCAGTCGCATTTATCCAAAACGATTTATAATACCATTTAGTATCCAATAAATATTATGACAAAGAAACTACAGCACTTTCATGTGTCTGAACATAGAACAGTACTTTTCAGTACTGCCGTTAAAAAACAGTATTCCCATATGAACATAATTACAATTGACTATTATAAAGTGCTAAATAAAACACTTTTTAATAATGCAGTTTGAAAGTTTTCCATGATTTTTCTTCAGATTTCTGTTCAGGGCGCGAGTGTTCTCCAGAGCAGCAGGGGCGCCGTTGTGTGTGGCTGGTTTTGAATCTTTCAATGAAATAAGAGCGGGGTGAAGGCGCTGAACTCGTGTTCACTCAGTGGCGAAGGCTCAGACCGGAGAAGAGTGTGTTTGTGCTTGTGTGTTTCTCAGTGTTCTTGGGAGTGTGAGCGCTTTCACCCCGGAGCCACAAACAAAAACAACATTTTAGCGTGTAATTTTCAAGGTAAGACACTCTATAATTAGTCCAAACCGTAAAGAGTGATACTGACTTTTTTGCTCCACTTTGTTTAGAAATCATGCCGGCTAGCATGTTAGCTAGCAGCTTGTCGTCCAGCCAATCCACTCAGTTGAAACTTTATAACTGTTGTGTTGGGTTTCAAGAATACATGCTGCTTTCGTAGTTTTGTCTGATACGTTTGGATGTAACATGCATGCATTTCTAAAAGTTTAGCGTCTCATTTTACTGATAGGTAGAATACAGAGCTCTGGTAGGAAGGCAGTCTCTGTTTAAAACTTACTGGGATCAGTTGGAGTTGGAAGTGGGAGCCAGCTGTCTGTGAGATCTCAAAGAAACGTGTGTCCCAGGAGAAAGTGCCCTGTGTTCATATGGCCGACATTTGTGTTAAACACCAGTGCCTGTCAGTCATATGTACAGGAAGTCTGTGCCAAACCAGCATGAACAGGACACTACAGTCTGCTGCTCATCTTCCACACCAACTCCAGTCCTTCTGCACTGTTTTGGGATCACGGTCATGCTGGTTTTGAAAAGGGCCTTGTCCCAAACTATCCACGAAGTTGGGAGCATGGTGTTTTCCAAAGTGTCTTAAGATTGCCCTTCACTGGAAGTAGGGGGGCCTAGAACAAACCCTGAAAGAAATATGGCGTCCTAATACTTCTGTTCATTATAATGTACCTGCGACAGAATTTATCACCTATTCAATTCGTTTTGTGTCCAACAAACAGTACCACAGCCCTTTCAGATGTTTATCTTGGATGAACATTTAACAGTATGTCTGCAGCATCTGCGTTTGTTTGAACAGCACATTGAGCTACAGTCTGTTGCTTGTCCGAGTCTTCAGTTTTTTTAATATTACACAGAATTTACTTTACTGTATGTCTCTGATCGAAAAACACAGCCCGCGAGCAATGGATGAAAATATTTTCAGTTTTATTTTTACAACCACCATGGTCGCAATACAGCTTCACAGAATTCAGAGGTGAGGGAAATCTCCCTAAAGTTGGAGGAAGAAACCTCAGGAGGAACCAGGACTTAAAAAGGGGGACCTGTTCTTCTCTGGTCGACCTGGAGAGAGGGAGCTTGTGAGCGAAAGAGAAAGTGAAAAAAAACTAACAATAGAAGGCCTTGGTGTACAGCTTAATCACTGTTTGACAGATTGGCCATCTATGGCTAATGTAGTTGGTACAGTTAAGTCAGTAAAGTTGGAAGAGCAGTTTCAGAGTCTCTTTGCCACAACAACAGAACAGCAATCTTCTCTGTCTCTTCGAAAGCAGCAGTAAAAAGGCAAAAAATTCATTCCTTTGCTCAGCAAGAAAGTAATATTTGAGGCAATAAGATGTAGACAGTGAATTGGAGAGCTTTGAGGAGAAATAACCCACTCAAGGACCATTCACAGTTAGACCACTGACATTTACAGCATTTGTTAGACATTCGTATCCAGAATAAAGCTTTGTAGTCCACAAGAAGACATGTCCCTCACACTAGTGAGCTGAGATTTAAAATGAAGAGCTGCTACCAGGGAAAAAGTCAGTATTCCACTTGGGACCTATCAGATCACACATGCCGAAGACTGTTTCTTGTCTGTCTGTGTGGTGATGAGAAGACGTCCAAACTGCCTCCAAATTTGCCTTATTTAAGTAAGTTATAAGCAAGGTACCATCCCCACACACTGCTCATCGGTCGCTGTGTTCTGGCTGGCCGCTGCTTCACTTGGTGAATGGCTTAAATGTAGATCAATTTCATGTGTTTACATATGACAGAATGGTCACTTTCACTTATGTTTATGAATAGGTTGCCTAATGGCAGTTATGTTTTGTGAACAAGCTTTGGTCTGAAATGTATTTATTTTTTTATGGTAACAGAGAGGCATGTCAACAGTTGAGTTAATATTGTAGATAAAATATTAACTTTGAGGAGGTGTTTCTTCCAGATTTCATATTTGCACATTTGAAACTGTTTGTAGGATTTGAGCCGCCATGCCCGCCAAAAAAGCTGCAAAGAGGCAAAAGCAAAGTGAGACGGAAGACTCTGCATCTCTGAAAAAAGCGAAAGGTAATTTTGAATGCGATTACAAGAAGTTGTTTTAGAGCTGTTAGAGTATCATTTTAAAATACTTAAATTAGAAATGTGTCTTTGTAGTATCTCACCGAAGTCATGGACAGGAGAAGGGGCTGGTCCTGGTCCTTGGACAGGGAGATGTGGGTCAGCTTGGCCTGGGAGAAAATGTGCTTGAGAGGAAGAAACCAGCACTGGTGAACCTACCAGAGGGCGTCGTGCAGGCTGTGGCAGGGGGCATGCACACGGTTTGCCTCAGTGACACAGGACATGTAAGTGCACATTTGGTGGTTTACAATTTCTGTGTTTTAGAAATGACCTTTTAGTACAGTGCATTACCAATCAGATAAACATGTTTTGACAAGATGTTGTCTGACATTTTTATGTAATGCTGCTGTGGATTGCTTTTTCCGTGACGCAGGTTTACACATTTGGCTGTAATGATGAAGGCGCTCTGGGAAGGGATACCTCAGAAGAGGGCACAGATATGGTCCCAGGGAAAGTGGAGCTGGCGGAGAAAGTAGTACAGGTGTCTGCAGGGGACAGCCACACTGCTGCTCTCACTGAAGAGGGAGTGGTTTTCATCTGGGGCTCTTTCAGGGTGAGTGATCTATAAAATGAATTGTTTGCACTGACAAAATGAGTTTTTAGTAGGTAGTGTATTTACAAACCTTCTTAATTAGGCCCTTGATTCATGGATAGTAAGCTTGACATTGTTTTGTGGGGATGAAATTGGACAAGACATCTACCAGTGATGCCAAGTCTCCAGTATATGTTCATTACTGATAGTCTACAGCAGTCTTATTAAGAGTTTTATCATACAACCAAAGGCATTATAGGCACATGGTGCCCATTCCTAGTACTGGAGATCTACCACTATGTAAGAATTGAAGTCTGGACTACATTAGGCCACCCTCATAATTGGCCATTCTAATTAAAATGGTTAAATGACACACTTGCATATTATTTAAAAAAACTCTTTGATTCTTTTGAATTGAGTAACTTGAAAATATTGTCCTTCTGTTTACAGGATAACAATGGGGTCATTGGTCTAATTGAGCCTATGAAAAAGTGTACCTTACCTGTCAAAGTCCCCCTAGACAAACCTGTGGTTAAAATAGCTTCAGGTGAGTTTTCAGCTGGTTTGTGTCATATTCCAAATATATATTATGATTACTTCCTAACTGAACCCTAATGGTTCTGTATTAAAGGGAATGACCACCTGGTGATGTTGACCCTGAATGGAGAAATCTACTCTTCCGGCTGTGGAGACCAGGGCCAGCTGGGCAGAGTACCAGAGTGCTTCGCCAACCGAGGAGGCAGGATGGGTTTAAGTATGTGTTGACTTTTGTGATTGTGAGGTATAAACTAGATGTGCTGGGCTGTTACTGTTTGAGATGCTTGAATTTTGTTTTCTTTCCCAATGTGCAGTGAGATTACTGACACCACAGGCGGTCATTATCAAGTCTCGAGGGAAGGTCCATTTCTCTGATGTCTTTTGTGGGGCATACTTTACTTTTGCTATCTCTAAAGATGGACATGTCTATGGCTTTGGTCTATCAAATTATCACCAGCTGGGTAGGTGGTACAAATTGTGTGTATCTGTAAGCGGTACTTGACCAGTCTCATTTTGTTCTTTGTTTATAATGTGTGTTTTCTGCTTTGTATTGAAGGTACCCAAAGCACAAACACACATTTTGGACCAGTAAAGCTCACCTGCTTCAAGAATTCCACTACATCCTGGGTGGATTTCTCTGGAGGTCAACACCACACTGTCTGCTTGGACTCTGAAGGTGACTACATGTTTTGAACTGCACAAAAATGCCAAAAAAATAACCTGTGGATGGTAGTGTACAGACCTGTTCTGAAGTATGTTATTTAATCGAAACAGTACTTTGATTATTAAATGAAGTTCTTTACATCCAGGGCAAGTGTACA
This sequence comes from Clupeocharax schoutedeni, assembly GCA_037974565.1. Taxonomy (NCBI): domain Eukaryota; kingdom Metazoa; phylum Chordata; class Actinopteri; order Characiformes; family Alestidae; genus Clupeocharax; species Clupeocharax schoutedeni. The sequence goes on from JBBPDH010000007.1 coordinate 13,770,415, forward strand.
GTCTTGGTCGGGCTGAGTATGGGCGTCTAGGCCTTGGAGAAGGTGCTGAGGAAAAGAGTGAACCTACCCCAGTAACAGGGATCAGTGGAGCCTGTGCGATTGCTTGCGGTGCATCTGTGAGCTACGCTGTCACGAAACAAGGTTGGAAAGCAAGTGATTTTTCTGTTGTAGTGTAGTTTACTCTGGATAGGTCTATAGACCTGTCATTTTATGCCTAGAGATTTAATTCAAACCCACTTGGTGAGCTCCATAATTATTGATTCTCAATCACTGGAACAATCATTGGAACCTTTACTAGATTTTCTGAAGGTCAATACATTACATTTCACATTTTGTATTCTCCTTTCTACATGTTGGTCAATAGTAATGAAAATTGGCTTTACATCATTACATATTTATCAGGGCTCTAACGATGTGCGATATGAAACCGAAATCGCAACATTCAGATCCACGAACCTGTGTTGTGGTGTGAGAAAGCATAATCGCAACACACCCTTTCCAACTACCGGAGTTGTCCTTCCTGTCCAGATCTAGTGTTGTCATACGTACTGAACCATATAAACAAATTTAAAAATGTTGGCAGTAATGAGAAAAGAGTAAGACTCACCAGCTGTGTTTTTCAAGTGTAACTTTTTTTTTTTTTTAATCCTCTATTGCCACTGCAACAACTCATGAACAGTAGGGCGCAGCATGTAACAAGTAGTGTATAAAACCAGGTGTTTGAGAAGATTTATGATTCATGTTTCATTGCGACAATTTGCGAGGGAACAGTGCATGTTCAGTGTGAATCCTTCACTGACTACTGTGGGGTTTATGTTCAGTGAACGGATCACTTACTGAGCCCCATTTGTCGAGTAGACCAGTTAAATAGCATACCATAGGACAGGACACTTAAGACATGTAAAAACAAACTTGTTTATAAATCAAGTGTGTTTGTCAAAGCAACACAGCCACAACGCTCTCGTGATTAAAACAAGTGAAGCATGTTGACATTTAAAATTGTTTTGTCTGATGTCTGTGGGTGTCAATTATTTCTCAAATAGATCAAATTATGACTTTAAAATTTGCACGTATTTTAAGTGAGATTGAAGTAAAAAAAAAAAACGGCAAATATGTTAACAACGATTGTGTGATCATGGAGCTGACTGTGATGACTAGATTTTAGAAATTGTGTTCCAAGTTTTCTGTGACTAATTCCTCCGTTCGTTGTATCTGAATATACTGGAATTGTAAATATGTTGTAAAAATAACGTACATTAATAACCCTGCTACATTAATAACAACTGTCAGCTTTCTTATTAGTAATATGCATCTAGTAACTCAATCAGAGGAAATGGAACTGTATTGTTTCTTTGGGTATTTTTCAGGCTCTGTGTTCGCTTGGGGCATGGGCACCAATATGCAGCTGGGCACAGGGGAAGAGGAGGATCTATGGAGCCCGCTGGAGATGGCAGGAAAGCAGCTGGAGAACAGAGTAGTTCTCTCCGCCTCCAGTGGAGGGCAGCACACCGTCTTGCTAGTCAAAGACAAGCAGGAGAGCTGATATTAAACCCAGATGTTGAGGAGCTAGAATGAACTACTGTGTCAGTGGTAACTGTTAAACCATAGCTTGAACTGGGGGTGAGGATTCTTGGGTTGTTGGGACGTCCTGTACTGTACCAAGCCAGTCATTTGGGTGCGATGGATATATGTGATGAGGAGAAGCTGGGTGGGTCTCATCTGATTTTAAAAGAAAAGCAAATTCACTTTGTGGAGAGCTCAAAGCTCCTCTTAAATGACGTTCTGGTAGATCATGATCAAAGAGACTATTTTTTTAAGACACATTTTTGCTTCTTTTTCTTAATTTTTTAGAAAATGAGTCTCTAAGTATTGTGGGGATTGCCAGCTGTGTGTGACCGATCGTATGCATGTGTGTAATGAGAAACGATTTCATAGTTCAACATGTCTTTTAGAAAGTTCCCTGCAGTGCAGTTTTAATTGTTTCTTTGGTCTGAGCAATAAGTCTATGCCACTGCAGTTTGTTTTACATTTTTACTGGAAGAGGTTCATCATTGTGCTGTTTTCATTAAAATGCAAAAACAAATTGTTGATTGCTTCCCTGATATGCTGGCACTATGGGGAGTGTAATGGAAAATTAATAAAAAACTCTGGAAAGATTTTCATTTTTATTTTTAATTGGCTAAGTGTTATTTTAAGTGGTGATCATTGTAGTTCAACAGAAACAATTTTGAGTTGCTACTGAGATGCTGGACATGATTATGGCTTGTTCAGACTATTTTAGTACTTAATTGAATGTAATTTGATCCATGCTCAAGATATAATCTCGTCATATCTAGAAAATCTCCACACCATACAGAGATGACGAGACTCCCAGACCACATTAGTTTGGGGTTTGCTAAGCATTGTAATCAATACTTAGTTTAGTCTTAATGACGGTGCTAAAAGTTCTTTCTGGTGCTGAAGTTCTTGTGACCATATCTAAGTTAGATTAAAGATTTCTCAGAAATCTAGAAGTGAAGTACCTGAAGATGTCTGCTGTTGCACATCTGGTCGGGGAGTGAAATAAAGCAGACAGTAGTAAATGCTGATGGTAATATAGAATTTCCCTTAAAATAAAGATATAAAATTTTTATAAACATTATTCACAGATTCAGGAAGTCTGTTAAATCTGCTTGTTGCCTTGTTTGTGGTTCTTTTTTCTTTATGCACTGAGAGTAATGTAGTGAGTGTAGGGTCTTTCAGTGAAAAGCTCTTCTAGGCTTTTTTTCCCCTCCCCTGGAACCTTTGAAATGCTAACAACCACTTGTGCAAGAACTTAATTGGACACCATCATTTCATCCTTTTGTTTTTCCTCAATGGTCTTTCCTTCCAAGTCCTGTTTCTCTTGCCAACAAAATCATATGTTCTTGTGAATGTCTTACCAAAGTTGAACAGCATTGGTTTTAAATGAGGCACTTGGAAAAAACAATAAAAGACTCCTGTATCTTTCTGGACTACTTTTGAACTGAGACACTTGGTTTGAAAGTCACTGGTTTAAAATTGCAAGGTTTTGGAAATGTTCTATAATGTGTGTGTAGCGTTCGCTTGTGTGTTTAGGAGACATTGCTTTGACGGCGAAATCTGACGATTTGTATTTTTTTCCCCCTGATTTTCATTTTTAAATGTTTTAAAGCTATGTACAGTTCAGATAGTTGATAAACATCAGTGGTTATTGGAATTCTGATCCCATCTGACCGCATCATATGTAGACATTCAATTATAGTCTGTGAATTCAAGATTTTAAATGCATGTCCTTCCCTTTCTGCAGCAACAGTCTCTACTGGAAAGGTTTTATTTTAGATGCTGAAATTTACTGCAAGAATTTTTTTTTGTTTGCATTTAGCCATGAGAACATTGGTGAGGTCAGGTACAGGTGTTGGATGCTTAGTTCAGGATCCAGCTCATCAAAGAGGTAATGGATGGACTGCCATAACTCGAGAATGCAGTCCCTAAATCTGAGCATTGCATTCTATTAGCAGTGGCGACTAGACAAGCTGTGTGCACAACTGACATCTGTAATCGATAATGGGTGCACCTGGAAGTAGCTGAATTCACTAATTGCAAGGGTAGATGTTAGATGTATGAAGCTGACTCTCGACTATTGCAGGTCTTTGATTCATACTGGTGCAGTTCTACATTCAGGGGCTGTTGTGTTAAATCCACTTCTCCAGAATTCTGCCTGGTTGCTAGTGATTTGGCTTACTTGTTATGTAGAAAATAACATTCAGGTTTTGCATTTATATGGTACATTTTTAGTTTAAAACATTGGAACTGAAACTAGGATATTCGAGCCTTAAAGGAAGAAGACCTCCATTTCAGCAACAGGCATTCAGGCTCCTTCGTATGAATAGATGCTTTTGTGGGTAAGACATTGGAAATAATGGAAACGGCGGTCTATAGAGATATCAGCAAAAAAAGGTTTCGGCTGCCTCTTGTCTTCAAAACAGCTTCAATCTTTTTCTGAATGCTATTACCCATGAAAGAAATAAATCAGGGAAATTCTTTCAGAAGCCTCAGACTATTGTGCTGAACAGCTGGTAGCAGCTGGGATTAAAGGCTTCGTTTCGCATTCTGAAAGGCGAAACCTCACTGATGAGGACTTGGGCTGTATCTTCCTTGTGTTCTTAAGGTCTTTGGGTCTTTTGTGGTCTTTACACATGCTTTTGCTCTTGTAATACAATTATGTTACAAGTGGCTTTCCTTTCCAGTTTTGGAAGGCCAGTACCTGCCTGCTTGCTTGCTTTACTAAACCATTTGTGGGATTCTGTAAGATTTCCATTTTTAATGCTTTACTATTTCTGTGACTTTTCCTCGGGTTCATTCTCACAAATGTCTCATGATGCAATAGAAACTTAAATTTAAAAAGAGTGACAAGGTTGAGATTGAAATTACGATTAAATCTTGATTGTTGAATTGTTGAATTTTATTCATTTATGTATTAAGTATGGTGCTTTATTGTTTAGTTTGTTTACCTCATGTCTGTTTTTATTTTCCTCTAATAAACTAATGATGCCCCCTCTTCACTCCCGCCCCCAGTGTTTTCACTGATGTTGCTCCCTCTGGCATGACTTATATGGGGCTGGAAGGTGGTATGAAGGTTTTGAGCCTTCTGATGAAAGTACCTGCTTTCAGGGTTCCCTTGCTGGTTTAGTGTCTCTCCCTCCTGCTTTTCAACCCACTCTCTGGCTCTAAGTGTCTGTAAAAAAGCTCTGCTCTCTGATACCCTTACTATTTATGTAATGGCACTCAAATCCTTGAGGAAAACAGAAGAGTGATTCAGATGAATGCATGATATTTGGACACTTGGCTTATTGTGTGTATATTGTTCTACACCTAAGGATGCAACTAGTAAAAGCAGCTTAACGCTGCGGGATTAGATTTCAGCTGTGTCGTGTTTTTACATGACTGGAGGTTCGTAAGGACCCATTACGTTCTTCTACCATTGTGGTCTTATTGTCTTTCTACAGATTTATTCAAATTTCTCCCTTTTGTCATGGAATATTGATCTAGTGTGTGCATTTAATACAGACGTTTAAAAGATGCCCAAACGCTCAAGTTTGTTGTCAAAAGCACAAAAGGAATACATATTTTATGAAAGCTAAATAGCAAGAGCAGTGCTTGAAACATGGAAGTTCAGGCAGTTAAATGGATATCTGCCAATGTAGAACCATAAAATAATCCTCTGCCCTATTTTTAGCTGAAAACCCCATGCATTTTTATGCCAATTGAAAACCCAGTGCACAAGAACAAACAGAATTAACATATACTACATGGTGGAATTGAGCGCATCACTGATGTTCAGTGCCTCACTGGTATCACAAACCAGTGATTCACCAAATTGGTCTCTTTTGTTCACTTGTCCCACAACTGCTGGATAATCCAATCCAAAATCATAGTTACAGGTCTTTGTGTCTGATGCTCTGTTCAAATGTCTCCTGAATGTTGGTAAATACTTGTTACAGACTTGCAAGCTGCACATGTTCACTCCCTCAAGTCATCATTTCAAGTGGGAAATTTTCATTTTGACATGTGTGTTCCTGAATGAAAGTGGTGAAAAGCACATTGTGGATGAGGTTCTTTTCTGTATAACACGTCGTCTATTCATGCCAAACCCACCTTAAAACGCACCTTAATTATTTATTGCCTAAAAGCCTTATTTGTACATGCATGTCAAACTACATTTTCAGCCATTGCCTATTATTTCATATTTAATTAGTGTATTGTGTCTAAGGCGACTGTGTGACCACTGGGAACTGGCAACTTGAAATCATGAGTGAAGATTAAAGGAACAAATATAAATGAAAACATGCTCCAGACCTCTAAGAAGTTAGCGATTTTAATCTATACTGTAAAATATGTGCGTATGGATCAATTGTAGCTTTATATATATTGTCCTTCCTATAAGGCAATTCGATGACATTGGTCCATCCATTTTCTTAATTTTCCTTTTCAGAAACCATCTCCAGTTCATTGATTACCCATAGGTTTATTTTCACAATGTAAAGACATTTTATATTTGAGCTAGTATACACACAGTAAAACAATGTACTTCTTTAAACAATAATAGTCCAAAATTTTATAGCAAATAATATACAAAGTCAATATAACATTAATAAACACCAAGTTTATATACATTTCCAGTCAACATTTCAATTAGTTTAGTTCCACAAATGCAGAAAGAATATGACAATATACTGAAGTTCATGTTTGCAAGAGGAATGTGTACTGACCATAAATCAGTGTTAAACTACAGCATATGACAACAGGCAAAATCATATCACCTAGAAGCAGCACATCAAAATACATCTTAAAGGCCCTATTGCTCTCTTAAATCACATAAGATTACTTCTATTGACACCAGATCCATGTAAAATAAAATGATTTTTCCATAAGGAAATCTCCATCAAATACATACTGTGATAAAAGACTATTTGCTTAGTAACTAAGAGGAAGCATGTTTTTAAAATGTGCTTTTAACATGATCTGATTAACAAGTGCTGTTAAAATGATAAATGCATGCAATGTGTCTTTTTCTGTTGGAAAATCCCAACCTGCTTCACAGCACCTTTGTAAATGGAGCCTAGGTTTAATTAAAACAGACCAATTATCTGTAAAATGTTATTTACATATATAAATGGACCAGTACTTCACATATGTATACTAAAGCTATTCCCAACAAAGACAGAAACAGAAAATAACATTAGAAAAACCAAACACAGGTAATCTGCCCTGCACATTCAAACAGGCAACCTTTCTATAATGAAGAGCTAATGATAGATTTTTCTCCAATTCCCTCCTTTACTGTAATATTCTTTTTTTATTTTGGTTTGAGAAAGAACCTTTCCATTATTAATTTCAGCAAATGAGATCTGTGAATGTGGAAAAACATTTAGAGCCGGTTTCCCAGACGGGGATTAAGCCTAGTCCTAGATTATGTAGTGCTGGGAATAGACATTTTCCATTGAAAAGGAAAGGGAAGTCCAAGACTAGGTTTAATCCCTGTCTGGGAAACCGGCCCTTAAAGTTTAAAGAAATGCTACATAATGTAAATGTCCTCTAACTGAAACCTATCAGAGCAGCAAAAATATTTTTTCATTGTTAATTTGTTAAATTAAACCAAAACATATTCACTCAACAAAACCTAATAAATATGGGACATTTCAACTTTCTAAGCTATAAAACCATATAACTGCATTTAAGTGGCCTGTTCAAATACCTCTGACGTTGTTCTTGTTGTTTCCTGTTACTGTTGCTAGTCTACCTTTCTCAAGGCAGGTAGACCTCAACAATGCTGCCAGCAAGCGCAACTTAGCAATCTTTTGCAAATGGACCTTCATTGTTGGTTCCCATCTGTGGTAGCGGCTGACTACTTGGAGATCACAGAGCTAGTAAACAGGAAATGAACCATAAATCATGTGTTGTATAAAAACTACTTGAATAACGAGAAAAACAATTTTTCATGTTTGGAACAGGCTGAGTAATAGTGGTTTCACTTGAAAAGAAAGACAGCTTAAGAATCATCTGTTCCATAGTAAAAAATAGCATGTGGACATGTGAGGACAGGAACATTTGATTAAATGCTAAAATGAATTCAATTCAATCTAGTCACGTTTTTAGAACATCAAATGACATTTCTGTGTATTTCTGTGTTACAGCGTCTTCAGCTCTAAATATACATAGGAACATTGGTCAAGAACAATTTTGTCACCATGGCCATTTTCTTCCGACCACTTCAGGTCGTACCAAATATGTTCCAATCCATTCCATTCCAAGATCATCCGTTGAAAACCCTTTTAGTGTGTCTTTTCAGTTTTTCTTTCATCAGCCAACAGTCAACACAACATTCTATTCTATGTTGTAAGAGGTTAAAAGAATAGCAAAGATCCATGTAAATCCTCTGCAAGTGGTAACCGGGACATTAAGCAAATTGTCATGGAAATACTCAGAACTCTGTGGTGGAGATTTGAGTGCCATCAGACTGAAGGTCCTGCTGGGTCCTCTTCGGTCCTCCAAGCGGCACCTGGTCCAGGTCTAGTCACCTGGGCTTCTTCACTGATTGCGATGGGTCACACACTGAGATGGGATCTTGAGTGGTGTTGCGGGCTCGGGAAAAGTTATTCTGCTCTGTGCAGGAGCGAAAGGGCAGGCAAAATTCTCTAAAACACCTCTTAAAGTTTTCATCCAGAAATGCGTATAACACTGGGTTGAGGCTGCTGTTCATGTAGCCCAGAGCAATACAGAAATGCCAGCTGATTATCACAAGTGGGTTCTTCTGATCGATCTCCACCAAGGTCTTAATAATGATAAAGATATGGATGGGTGTCCAGCAGATGATGAAGGCTGCCACCACCACCAGTACCATGCGGGTGATGCGCCGCAGGTTCCTGTCCTTCTCTTTGGATCCTGAGAGCAGGCGCACACTTTTCAGACGCAGAATCATCAGCCCATAGCAGACTGTGATGACCAAGACAGGAACCACGAAGGCAAAGACGAACACACAAATTTTTGTCACGGTGTCATAATACCAGTACGGATCTGGAAATTTCAGCATGCAGACAGTTTTACCTAGAGAGAAAGATGGAAAGGTCTGTAGATTATACAGAAATGTGCAATAGTATGGAAAGCCTGACTATTAGACCTCAACACAGACAAAGAATTCTACTAACCATTCTAGATGTTAGGGTCTGAGGAGTGAAACCTTGCTTCTAAGTGTTTCACTATTATCAGTTTGTAAATGGCAGTAGACAATACACAGCTGGTAGCCTAGTGGTTAGGGCATTCGCCCTGTGATCAGGAGGTCACGGGTTCAATTCCCAAGACCGCTAGGCACCTCATAGGTATCCTGAGCAAGGTACCGTCCCCACACACTGCTCCCCAGGTGCCGTGGTCCTGGCTGTGCCCTTGGTGAATGGGTTAAATGTAGAGGGTGGATTTTGTGCTGTGGTATGTTCACGTATAATAAAATGGCCACTTTTTACTTTCACAATTCCCCTGAGCTTCAGAAAGTAAAGTATGGAGTCCCACAAGACTGTGTTCCAGGAGAACTTTCTTATTTCAGTTGCCACTAATTAGATATTCATAAGCATGGCTATGCTGAAGGCACACAACTGTACATATCAGTTAAATGAAAATAAAGGACAATCAGGAACATAATTGCTTAATTCATAAACTCAATCCAGGCCAAACAGGGGAACTACAAATACATGGCCCAAATACCTATTTGAAGAAACTGTCTGTCCCTTTCCATGGTGTGTAGATGAAATGCTTGACCCTGCCATTAATTCTACTTCCCCAAACTGTGTCCACAAAATTGGAAGCATGGCATTGTTCAAAATGTCTTGGTATGACAAAGCATTAAGACCTGAAAATCAGGTGTATCCCAATACTTTTGTCCCTATGGAGCAGCTGGTAGCCTAGCGGTTAGGGCATTCACCCTGCGATCAGAAAGTCCAGGTTCGATTCCCAAGACTGCTAGGCACCTCTGAGGTACCCCGAGCAAGGTACCGTCCGCACACACTGCTCCCCGGGCGCCGTGTTCGTAGCTGCCCACTGCTTCACTTGGTGAATGGGTGAATTTTGTGCTGTATTGTGTTAACGTATGACCGAATGTTCACTTTCATATAGTGTACGTCAAGCATAATTAGTGAACCTCCTAAACCTCCAATATTTAACCATGTCATGCTCATGAAATGCACAATCCTGCTCATTCTCCAAACATGTTCTCATTACATTTATTTTCTTCCACATCATCTCAGACAACATTCCTTTAGGTGAACTTGACTTAGTTTTGATGTTGCCCTCAGCTTGCCCATTAGGGTTCGTGTTAACTTTGAACTGTTAATGTCCATTATTGCTGGTGTATTAAAAGTAACGCATCACCTGCTTCACTAAACATCACCTTTTAAAAAGCTTGTTTCAGGATCTTTTGTCCAGAGCTAGAAAAAACAACACTGGTAATAGCTATAAAGTGTATTACCAAAGAACATTATAAATGCACTTACCTTTGTCAGTTAGTCTGGTCACTGCCATAACCATGATGGGAATGCCAATGGCAGATGACACAATCCAGATACACACATTGATGATCTTTGCTTTGACAGGTGTCCGGAACTCAAGGGCCCTCACTGGATGGCACACAGCAATGTAGCGGTCTACACTCATCATTGTCAGAGTGAAGATGCTAGTGAACATGTTGTAGTAGTCAATAGCAATGACCACTTTACACAAAAGCTTCCCAAAAGGCCAGGTGCTCATCAGATACTTGGCACTTTGGAATGGCAATGTGCTAGTGGCCAAAGCATCAGCCAGTGCCAAATTAAAGATGTAAATGTTGGTTGCAGTCTTCATCTTTGTGTATCTGTTGAAACACAGTCAAATGTTTTGTAAGAGTTGCTACAACATAGGATTCTTCATTTACATTTACCAGATGCTTTTATCCAAAGTGACTTCCATTCCCTACCTAGAGGGCACAGTCTCCCTGGAGCAACTTGGGGTTAAGGGTCTTGCTCAGGGACCCAGTGGTGGTTTTTGCTGAAGCCAGGATTTGAACCCATGACCTCTTGGTATGGAGGCAAGTATCCTACCCACTGAGCTACCTCCACCCCAGTTACCTTCTTCCAACTTATTTACAGTTACTTACAATGTCATAATGTGAAGCTGATAATAACTTTCTCATATGAATTACTTCTGGAGGTAAGTGAAGAAAATGAAAGAATTCATTTTAGTATAGTAACAAATTCTTTCCATTTACTGCCATGGGATTTTTCAGTTCTCACAGTGAGTCAAAAATGACATTTCTGTTCAAACAAATGGAAATTAACAATGTCTGACAACAGTAATGAGTTGTAATCATATTTCAGAATCTTAATGAATCTCGGATGAGGTTTTCCAGTTTTAAATCAGCTGGCAGCCTCATACTTATTGTGAACCGTACCCCAGTATTTAGTGTATATCGCAGTTCTACATAATGACACGTTTCTGTTGGACTGATTAGACACTTGTTATTGCCTGTGTGTCATTGTGTAATGATCATTATCAAGCAGAAATCGCTGAGCTTTCGCATGTCCAACAGTTAATAAGGCTGTGAAAAAGCAGAGGTTTAATGGAACATGATCTGAACATTTTAAATGTTTAATTGTTTAACAGAGAAAGAAACGTATGGAAATGTAAACCAAATATTTAATATGTGAGTACTGCCTATTTAGTTAATCCCAATAAATTGTTTTAAAGCATTACATAATTGTATGTTGTGGTGCTAGCACATTAGTGTTGCATCCATTAGCAATGTTGATTGCTGATTGTTCTGCATGAATCTGCACGAAGCCTCCTTTACAAGATACCTCAAATCTATCTGCAAACTAGTTAAAGATGTTTGATCATATTGCGGCTCATTCTTGAAGCTTTCAGTTTTATTTGTATTGTATTTTTTAAAGATGCCTTTTCTGCTGAGACTCAAGTGTTTTGGTATTAGTGATGTATTTCAAGATTCAAGATTTTTATTGGCCATTTGTGCATGAGACCAGCAGTCCATGCACATTGGAATTCTTGTGCAAAG
>JBBPDH010000007.1:13793813-13804273 GCA_037974565.1 Clupeocharax schoutedeni
CCAAGATCAGTGCTACGGCATTTCCTATTGCTTCTGAACACATTTACAGATACACTTGCCTCGGGCAAATGAGTGACTTGTCAGCCATCTTGTTACATCAGTAATGTGTCTTTAAAATGTTACTCACTTTGGAAAACATGCTTACCTTTCACTAGAATTATAATTATACAAGTATCATTCTCCCTCTCACTACAACCACTCATACGTATAATGCAGCATTGAAACATTGTTGTAACTTACACCTTTATTAACTTAATAAACATTGTTTTGAAATGTAGAAACATTAGAAGAGTGGAAATGGCTCTGTCTGCTATAGTAGCGGAACATTTCAGAAGTGTAAAGAAATACGGATAGAAACCAGAGGTGCTCTGCTGGTTTTTAAAATACAGTTTTTGGTCACATTTAACATCTAAAACATCTAAAATGAGCTGTGAATGCTTCTGCGTGTTCTTTTGAGATGCCTTTGAAACAATATGGGTGACAGTGTCCAAAAAGCTGTGAAGCTGGCACATGCACAGGCCAGGGAATATCCCCCTCCACTTCTCTCTGCTGACAGGAGAGGATCGACTGATGTGTTGACAGACTCACGCATAACCGCTGCCTCCCTTTGCCAAGGTTACAGGGAGGCGTTTGTGCATCTTGGCAAGCCTGCAATCAGAGGCATTGTCCGATGCCAGTGAGCACCTCGTCTCTACTGGTAGACCACGAAATTAAAGGGGGCACAGTAAATAAGCTCACATTTTTACATTTCATTCTCACTGGACCGGCACAATCTATCAGCAAGTACCTTACAGTCAGTGCTGCTTTTTTTGATTTGTTTACATACATTGTGTTGTTAAGATCAACAGCTACACTTTTGATTTGTGTACCTATGCATGGTGTGCTCCTGTTTGCACCCTCATGTCATGTGTTTGCATATGATTATCATTTCGATGTTAAAGCTCATAGAGCTGAGTGTAAAGAAAACATATTGTAGATAAAGTGTTTTTATCTTTTAGGGTCTTTAAAAGTGACCTTCTAAGGCAATGAAAACATAAACAGGGCCTAAGACACAGTCACATTTTAACATGAAAATATCATTATAATTTGAATAACCAAACTCTTTGCCCACCATTTTTACTTAGAACCTTCTTCCACATCAAATCACTGTAAACCCTACTTTCACCTAATACTTCTTTTCCTCCTCCAGTGCCATCTTCACTCTGCATACCCTCTCTTCAGAGTTTCTCTGCTTGCATAAGTGCAGCAATATACATTTAAAAAGTGCCGAATTACAGCAGGTTTTGAGTTGTGGGAGAGAGATCTGTCATTACTCACCCCACATCAGTCAGCAGCTGCTACCAGCTCTTGAGACCAGGAGACAGGCAACAAGTAAAATTCGACTTCAAGGCCTAGTTTTCTAGGCCACATAAAGCCACAGCTTGATTTTATTCTTGATGACCTCCCACTGCAGTTTTTATGGCAAGATAATGCATCTACCAGTTGTAAGCACTAAGCTACTGCATCTTTTCAGGAGCTTGCGGCCACCAATTACAGACCAAAGACGCCATGCTGAGGCAGTTATGGAGGCTTCGAGATGACATCAGAGCAGAAAATGAATGATTTCACTGTACTGCCGTTTTTTTAGGCACTGTGTGTCTCTCTAATAAAACCCTGCAAAATGGCTAGGCTGGGTCTCTGTGGCATGCACAGTTACCATTGGTTTATGGGGTATTTACAGTATCTGAGTTAAGAATGGTTTTTGGTTAGTTTGTCACCGCACACATTTAAGTAGAATCTGCAGGAAGTGATATTTGCTGGGGATTTGGGCCACCCAAGAACCATGACATAGCTCTACATGCCACCTGCTCTGGCAGTGCTCTTTAAGAACCTCCAGTCAAAACTACCATGACTCTTAATTATAGGTATATCTGAACAAGTGCAGCAATTAAGCACACATTCTGATAGCTGAGTCTCAAAATACTCCAACAGCAGACAGGGAGGAATGAGGAAAACGGTAGCTGAATAAATTCCTTGAGTTTGCAAAGCTAGAAAGCTTCATTTCTGATCATTATTTTGCATTGTACTAAGATAAGATAACCCTTTATTAGTTCCACAAGTGGGAAATTTGCTTGGTCATGGCAGAAAGTGAACAGTACGAAGTTAAGAGCAAAACAATTAAGAAAAACAATAGAATAGAACAAAATAAAATAGAATAAAATACAGAATAGAATAAAAAATGTCACAGTACAGTATAAAATAAAATGTTCAAATGTAAATTATAAAAATGTACATTATTAAATCTAGAAATATAAATATGCACATCTGAATTGTAAAAATATACATATATGTATGTAAACTGTAAGTAGAGCATTATGCACCCACCGACAATCCAGAATTAGCCTCCATCTAAGTACACCACTTGGTGTAGGTTCCCTTACTTTTATAATAGTCCTCCTTTACAAGATGCCTAATGACAACAAAAGTGTGTTAGTGTGCAAATCTCTGCTTGCTCTCATTTCCTTGCCTATCTGCCACTAATCCTTTGTAAGCACATCCCAATCCCATTACATGGACTACACTTTTCCAGGCGTCTACTTTAAACTGTTTACTTACCTACAAGCCTAGTTTCACTTATTCCTCCATTAGTCTGTTTGTGAGAAACAAAATGAGATAATAGCATTAAATCTGGGACTGACAGACACAACATAACATGTTCAGGATGCTGCCTGGGGTAATCTCTTCATGAGTTCTTTTCTGAGCCAGAATTTGAATTTGAATTAAATAGTTTCCTTCCTAATCATCCTTTAAATTAATTGTTGTTTTGTGCTTACGTAATCTGTAGAGACACTGAAAGAGCAGTGAGTGTTTTTTTTACACCAAAATTACCAAATATACTACATCAAACCAAAAAGAATATACAATTAATAGTTATTTTGTGTATAATATATCACTTGTAGAAGCACAGTATTATTCTATCAGAAACCTGGTTCACCTCAATCAGTCCTTCTTTAAATTAAACCAGGAGCTCCTGATGGAATTTCCAAGCAATGGCTGGCTGGAGGCATGGAGGAGAAATCAGGAACCAAACCTGGGGGTTCCTTATCAGCTCACAAAATATCAACTACTTTTACAAACAAAACAAATCTTGATACTTTTTACAGTTTTCTTGTTTGTTTGTATTTATTGCAATTTCCAAGCATTTTAAACAAGTTATCACATGTTGAGAAAAATTCATTAAAAAAAAAAAGTGCATAGGTGATAAAGAGAAGAAATAAGCAGAAACGCATGCAGACATGTACTCCTGACCATCACAAATCTGCCCTATCACTAATCTATGGAAAAAAAACATATTCATCATATCATTGTGTTGGGAGGAAAAGGTCCATTACAAATCCATTACAAATGACTCATTACTGCTTTCAAACTGTCATGGGATTACTTTACTTGTTACTTCCTGGGGAATGTAATCCTACCACTAATTACTTTACTTCTAGATTACTTCTATAAAATCCAAACAAATCTGTATCATCCATTAGGTACAAAGGAAAAATAATTTCAGTACTTTAGTCAGTCACATTAAATATTATTTACTATTTTTAAGGGATATCAATTTTCATGCCTCTAAACGCACATCATTCTGACCATAATTGACTCTGCTGCTTTCAGGAAGACATGGTGGTACACACCCTCCCCCCTGAACAAGTAAAAACTGCCCCTTAGATGAATCAACACACACACCCATTCAGAGAAAACTATAGCCATGAATGATTTAAATTCCTAATGACACCTCTCCACACAGGAGGAAGTGAAATGTGTTTGTGTAGCACAGGAACTGCAACAACAGAGAGTGTGTTCAATTACTCATCCTAAACTGGACTGATTGGCTATAGAGGGCTTGCCTCACAGTTATAATCAGATTAGCTCAACTCAGCTGTCTCTCTCTTCTGTGTTTATATTTCTATAAACAAACTTTCATATCACCATGAAACTTGTCCATACACTTGACCACATTAACATTTTCGAGAAAATGATTTCCCTGTAACCTTCACTCTGCATCTTTAAGAGTTGGATAACCACGGTGATTGGCAAAGTTTGGCTTTAAGCTAACTGGAGCAGGTTTAGAAGCTTACACAACTATCTGGAAATGTTTCAGCGATGCCAAATTAAAGAGCCTTTTAACTTTCGGTATGGAGAAACTTAGCCGGTCTCATCCATTGGTTTAAACAGTGTTCCAATTTTAAGTGCATAGCTGAGTAGTATGTTGACATGTTTACATGTATTCTCTCTTTCTGAGTCCTTACCTACTGGCCTGGCTTTGGTTTGTGCTAGACAGTGAGGAAACGAAAAACAGCACAGGCTGAAACTCTAGTGGTACCAATAAAAGGGGAGGCATTAGGGGCTTCCAGATTGTTTTGAGCTGCTCTTTCAAGTTCTCATAAGATTTATAGATGGTGCAAGAGGTTCCAGCAGCCTGGAGGAAACTGGGAAACCTTATCCAAACTCTCCAATGGAAAAACCCCTTCAGAGGGCTCTTGGGTCATTGTCAGGTCAGAAGGAAATGGGCAGTAAAGTGAAGGTATAGAGGTGATGTCATCAGAGAGAGGCCCACGGAAGGTGACTGGGCCTGTTGGCTGGGTCACTTGCTGAACACAGACGTGCTCAGCCCACAAGAACAGAAGCAGCCCACGGGGGCTCAGAAGTAATCCTGGGGTTTCCACCATTCATGAAAGATCTTTTTGTCCACCCCACAGCCCCTTTCAGGAGCCAAGGGGGTCGAGGTTTGAGAGAGAGGAGGGCGTGTGACTCACATTCATGGTCAATTTGTTGAAACTGTTTTCCAAATCAGCCTAAAAGAATCTAGATGAAGCAGCTAAGCAGAGAAGCAGAAAACACTTTGTCAGCGTAATTGCAGCTAGTCTTTGTAGTCATGCAGGAAGCATTACATTACAGAAAACAACCAGAACTCTCCCTTGTACTTATGTTGAATGTTTATGAACGTTTATCACAAATGACTATTGTTAATTTTATTCACGATGTTGGTGGGGCGACCAGTGGACAAGGCACTTATCATAACATCTTGTTTACAGTAACTGTAGGGTATTCTTCTTGTCCCCCTTCTGATTTCTGGGTCTGTATATTACAATAAGATCAAGCAAGATCCTAATACCTCTCTATAAGTACTGGTTTATTAACTTCCTCCAAGACATTAGAGCAGTTTCTAGTTGTTTGTGATTAAACCTTTCTGCCTTTTTTTAACTTGCAAGTGATTTACCCTTTTACTGTTTCATGAAACCATTTTTTGCCTTGGCAGTTTATTTTGAGTGATGGTTGTACCTTTGCAGGTATGCATTAGGACAGGGATCTTTTTGAAACTGAGAGCTACTTCACAGCTCCTGAACCATATGAAGGGCTTAACTAGTTTACCTAAAGGTATCTAAACTTTCTGTACAATAAAATTATCATTTTGTAATCTGTATAAACACAAATGTGATTAAACAAGAATAGCACAGGATAAAATTAAAATTGTAATCATGTAAAAGTTTTAGTCATGTAACACATGCAGTGAAGATTAAGAGTCTTGCCCAAGGACTGTCAGTTCATGCTTATCCACTATGCTACACCTACCATTACATTGTAGGCTACGACCAAATGAATGCAGAAGCATCTTCTCTTAAGTACCCAATAGAGTACGTTTTCCCATCTAACAAAGATTTTTCTAATGAATGAAGTAAAGGTACAGCTTCTAAAACCTCCTATAGCCTCAGCGTAACTGATACTTTAATCATAGTCCTTTCATGGTTGTGAAAGTCTAAATGTGTCAGACTATGTGAAATCCTCTGAACAGTAAATTGTTTGCAACGACTGGGGTTTTCAGTAAATGTAGTGACATCTGTTTCAAATATATATATTTTTTTTTAACCAAAAGTTGATTTGTAGCATTTCTGTGTTTGAGATACATTCAGTTCTTCCGTCTTTCAAACTATTTGAATGATTTGAAGCGTGTCATTGTTTCATTTTCAGATTATGCCTCCACCCATCATCATCTGAACGTCTTGACACAACATAGATAAGTCTTGTCAGCTTATGGGAGGTGAACTGTTTCCTAAAAAATAAAAATGCACTAAACATGTACTAAAAGTGTTATTACACATATTTATGACGCTGAAAAAAAAACAACTTCCAGGAGCAACAAATGTACAGAGTATTCATTCTGCTATTCCCATTTGGTTCGGCGCTTTAGCTCAGGGCTCTGGAAAATCCATCTAAATGCCAAAGAAAATATTCCAGCTGACTGCCCCAAATCTCCTCCCCCAGTCAAAACTTAAGCCGGGAACTGGAAAGGAAAAAAGGCTCTGATCTAAACAGAAAAAAATCACATCCATCCAGGGGAATGTAATGTTTATTATAAATTCAAATTAAGGCTTAATTCTGTCAGAGACTGGGCTCTCTGGGCAGTGCATCTGTTTTAAATGATCTGACGTTAAAGAGGACAATGCTGCTTTGACTAAAGTAAATGTCATGGTAAAACAGAAGCCCAGAAATTCCTAATAAAAGATCATTCTTTGGCTGTGAGTGAGGTGGGGGACGACAGAAGAGATAGAGAGAGGGACCAGTCAACATAAAAGTAACATCAAAGACCTTTTTTGAGAACTGATTGTTTTTTCAGAATATATGAATTTGCTGAATATGCACAATGACCTTCCACTTCACATCATTTGTGTAGATCTCAGTCACCCCTGACTCTTCAGAGACATTCAGTTCCATATCCTCTTCTCTTACTATGTAACATAAATAATGGAAATGTGGAATGATGGACTTCAAGCAGGCGTGCTTAGAAATACAGTAAAAAGAATGATTGGTTGTTTGAGTAGTTTAGCAGACAACACAATGTTGGACATTCAGTTGATTATCCATTTGTGCAATTTGTCACAATTAAAACAAATGATACTTTATTTCCTTGGTCAAACTATGGACCACCCCAAAAGGATACCGACTCACAGAAAGCCTTTTGTTCCAGCACTAACTTTCCATCACCAGAGTAAAGTGATACTTTCAGCAGACCTGTTTCTCTCATCAAGGACAGAGCAAGGTTGAACCGATCATCCTCATCTTCGGCTTTGAGGCAGGGGACCAAAATTGCCTGTTTTCATTTCCATTCCTGAACTAATAGGACCTAAAGTATGCAAAGGTCTATCCATCACAATTATTTGTTAAGTGATTTCAGCAGGCTTGACATTGACCGAAGTGGTCTAATAATACAGGATCTTTACAATAAAATAATATCGTAAGAATATGATATGTGTGTTTAAGCTGCTGAATAAATTAATCTTATGAGTTCCATTCTGTCGCTGATACTAATCTCTTTATAGCTCTTGAGTTCAGTTTCAGACAAATCTATATTTAAGATGGAAGAACAATAGTTATGACTGTAAAATCTAATTTTAGTCGTCCTTATATGTGACTTGACTCTGCTTAAGTCTCTGGGTCTAGTGTGGAATTTAGATTGCTAGAAGTGTAATAATGTATTGAATAAGTCAAACTTTCATGGTTGTGGTAGTCTAAATGTGTCAGACTTTGTGAAATTCTTTGAACAGAAGATCTAGTGACAAGTCTTTTTTTCCCCAAAAGTTTTTAGCATTTATTCTGTGTTTAAGATACATTCAGCTCTTCCTTCTTTCAAACTATTTGAATGATTTGAAGCGTGTCATTGTTTCATTTTCAGATTATGCCTCAACCCATCATCATCTGAACGTCTTGACACAACATACATAAACAAAGTCTTGTCAGCTTATGGGAGGTGAACTGTTTCCCAAAACACAAAAATTCACTAAACATGTACTAAAAGTGTTATTATATCAGTATTAGGCAGATCCATATTAACCATAACAATAGTTATGACTGATTGTAAAATCTAATTCTAGTCATCCTCAAATGTGAACTGATTCTGCTTAAGCCTCTGGGTCGGGTGTGGAATTTGGAATTTTAGAAGTGTTAATTAAATGGAACTCAAGAAACATCCACTCATAATGTACTCAATAAGTCAAACTGCGAATGTAACTCTTTTAGAGTTGACAGCATTGCAGATAAAGCTAGTTAATATTCAGTTATATTGTAAGATTATCTGCTTTGTTGGATTTTCCTCATAGACTAAAATTAGATCCAGAAATACTATTTCTCAGCATTAAGCATCATTAATTCGATTATGGGGTTTCAGCTGGTGTTGGTGTTGCAATTTCTGATATTAAATCTGATGTCTGTCATACACCAAACACATGTGCTCCATGCAAAGCTTTACAGAAATAACAATCCATGCAACATTGTCTTTTAAATATGTCGAAGAAACATGTTTTATGCTTTGAATGAAATGAGCATTGGCAAAGACTGGAAATAACAATGACCAACCAAAAAAGAGAAAGACAAATGGGGAGGAAAACGAACATAAGAAAAAAAACAAACATTTCAACTCAGAAATAACAGAAACAGAAACAGAAATAACATGAAAGTAAACAAATAAAATTAAAGAGGAATAGCATGTGAGTAGATATAGAAGGATAAATGTCACACACATGTTTGATATGAAGCGCTGTTAAAATGTTCCCATAAAAATGTTTTAATTGCAAAATGGGGCGGATGTTGTTGAATCACTTTGTGCTTTGAAACAATTTTATGTGGCTTACAGGGTGGTTATTTATAGAGGCAGAGCTTTGTGAGTGTGTTCCTGGGGTTGAGTTTATTTTGCTTCTCAGCAAGGAAAAAACTTTCGCCTCCACAGGACCCATAAAGCCTTGGCCTTGGAGACAGTGAAGAGTAAAATCCAGACAATGGCACACTCTTCGAGCAGACAGTGGGTTGCTCTGTGAGCTGGACCATGATATCCGCTCCCTTTTCTGGGAAAAGTCAATGTCGGCGCTTACAGTTTTGCAGATAAGACTGCAAACCCTCCCATAGGCCACTGGTCTCTGCCTGGGAAACAAGCTGTGATAACATCATTTGCTAATCCCCCCCACAGACTTCACACAAGAATCACATGTGTGGGGTGAGACGACAACCAGCAGAGCATCTCTGTGGCCAAAAGCCCCACCTGAACATCTGGCAGAACAGCCCACAGCTTTCATCTGGCCTTGGGCAGGATGGGGGATAAGGGATGGGTGGATCCTCAGATACTGTAAATACAGACTGACTGAGAGAGCGCTCTGTTTTCTCTCCGCCTCATCAGCATAAATGTATGCCACGTTTGCAGTGGAAGAGCTGTCTTGGCTACCACTACCAGTGTTTTAGAAACAGTAACTACAGTCACTAAAGTTACTATTTCCTCCTTAACCAGATTCAGGCTAAGCTTCCCTGCCCAAATCGTGACATAAATTATAATTATAATGACAAATTCAATCTCTAAGCAGTTCAAATGTACTGAAATAGTTCGAATATTTAATGGGAGAGGAGAAAAAGACAAAAAGAAGTGTTCTCGCACACAAAAAACATATTATTTAGGTAGAGATATTATTTAGATGATTTTATTACAGAGCATGGCTCTAGGAAAAACCTTACTTTGTAAAACTTTTGTGTTATGTTCTACAAAAGAGGATATTAATGTCTCATTCACAAAAACATGGACTCTTAAAGAAGCTTCAAGCCAAAGTTCTACTTTGATTTTGGTTCAAAGAACGTACTATGTAGTTCGTTCACATTTACTCTGTGATCAATTCCAGCTTTCGCTAGATGCCTCTTCTCTGTTCCTCACTTGCTTCATTTTACTGGATGTTTGCCCTTGGCCCCTGACGGCCCATCTGCAACCAGAGTGCTCTCTGTGCAGTTCAGGCCTACTGGGCCACCTAACACAGGCATGTGTTTGGTTTGGGAGTACGGAAGCTGAATAGGGTACTGGGGCTTGGGCGTGCAGGCAGTAGCTCTACAACCCCCACCCCCCCCCCACTGGGTAAACTCCAGCCTGCAGCCCAGACACTGCCCCCATTCAGCTGGTCCACGTGCTGGGGATAAAGTTGGGATTGTTTGTCAGCGGGCTAAAATGCATGGAATGCAGTGCTCCGGTTCCCCTCTGGGAAAGGAGTATGAGACGAGGGAGAGATTCTGCCGACTTTGTCCGTCCTTCCTACTCTCGCCTTTATATTCTCATTGTGTCTCCCTCTACCTGTTCTTATTTTGGCCTGGACCTTCAAGAAAACCCATATCTGATGACCAGGTCTGATAAACGCTAGTTTCTTACTGTCATTTTTTATTCTTTGGTTTACATTACACAAACAATTATATGTACAAACCGGATTCCAAAAACAGTTGGGACACTATACAAATCATGAATAAAAACTGAATGTAATGATGTGGAGATGGCAAATGTTAATATTTTATTTGGAATACGACGTAGATGACAGATCAAAAGTTTAATCCGAGTAAATGTATCATTTTAAAGGAAAGATATGTTGATTCAAAAGTTAATGGTGTCAACAAATCCCAAAAAAGTTGGG
>JBBPDH010000007.1:13810520-13828187 GCA_037974565.1 Clupeocharax schoutedeni
TAATTGTCAGCGTTAAGTAAATAATGCGTTAACGGGATAATAACGCGTTAACTTTCCCAGCCCTACTATATATATGTGTGTGTATATATATATATATATATGCACATTTATATATTTATCTGTGATATATCTAATTTTTTAGATTAGCGCAATACGAATGTAATATATGTATATTGTTGGTGCAAAGAAAACTATTTTCTGCCTGCCAGCTGTCTTATATTTAAAAATATTTGGTATATTATTTTATTTAAACTAACGAAATGGAAATACATGTTTTATTGTGACATGCTGCATACTGCCTGAATATACAAAGTGCCTGGATAAAGATGCTCCAACTATTACCACTCAGCATTCAGCACCACCAGTATACTGATCACCGCCTCATCGTCTGTAATCAGTGGCTCAGGCCTTAAGGTGGATGCTTTATTACTCTTAAATGACTCATACATAGGTCACTGTGCAGGCAAACGACATTCCTCTGAAACTGGTCAGGTACTGGGACTAAACTGAAAATAAAAGCTTTTAAAAGTTACTTAGAATTTTGTAGAACTGTTTCTCAGGATATATACATATATGTGGCATGATTACACCAGGCAAAAAAAATTAGTATAATTATATTTTGTAGTGTTTCTACAATCTCAGCACGCTGATTTCGGTTTCATGTAGCTTCAAGGGTTTCGTTAGAAACGTCATTTTTAGAAAAAACTAAACTTGGTGGCTTGGCTGACCTGGTCTTTTGTTATACATATAAATCTTTGCATATTATTATGTTGTTTGTTTGTTGTACATGTAGATAACAGGGGTGCCAACTCACATCACATACATCAGTGAGAGTAATATGAAAATTATAGTAGTATTACAACAACCTTTAATGAAAAATACACATAGGATTTAGTTTATCTCTAGATATATATATATATAGATTGGTACACAGATATTTTGTTTGCTTTTTGAAATATTTTATCTTTATGTACATGTATCAGAGATTACAAAGGACAAATTAAGGTTATATAATTGACAGGTCTGCCGGTGCCAATATGTCAATGGATCATCAGACGGAGGAAGAGGAAATCCACTGTTGTTAATAGCACAAATGACAGAAACATCATATGCAGCAGTTAGTATTATTTCAAGAACTCTGCGACCCCAGTCTAACTGGGTGAGTATTTTTAGAGCTTATCTTATAATGTAAGGCCTCACACCATGGAATAAGTGGCCAAGTGCACTCCAGACCCCCCCACCCCCCACCCCACCACAGCTGCTGGCCTCTCATCCTTCAAATAGGCTGCCCCAACCTATGGGCTAAAAATAACACATAGTTTCTTTATGGATATGACATTCATTCTCCTCCAACACATCCACCATAAAATACTACCATTCTTCATGATCTAAATGGAAGTCGCTCAAGTCCAGCAAAGCCTCCATGTGTCTCATAAAGACCTACAAAGCATTCCTAATGTCCAAAGTCAACATCTCATTAATAAGACTATTAATTGCTATCACTGTTTCATAACTGTTTGCTGCTTTGAACACTCTTTAAAGACATACTTAAAAAATACAATTAAGAATGCAGATAACTTTAAGGCTGATGTTCCACTCACAGTAGGTTTATCTGTTGTTGTTAAAGGGGTTTTATTTTTCAGAGTTTATATATAAATAATGCTAAATTTAAAATGGCTTATTTGTAATTTGTAATGGCTTTAATTGTAAATTGGATACTAGTGGTTTCCTTGAGCTATGGATGGAATTATATCTCTTTTACTTCATGGAATTGGGATCTCATTCCTTTATCATCCATCAGATCATTGCTCACAGGACACGTGTTAAATCTGTCCTCTACCCAGGACACCACAGGCCTCTGGATCCAGTCGGCTGGGTAGCTAATGACAGTCATGTCCATGTTGTCAGGAGACTTTGTTTAAAGAGGACACATGCACTAGGGGACTTTTAAAAAAGAGCGTTTTTTAAACTTCGTCTAGATCTCTGAATCTATTCCTATTCTGTTGACAGTGATTTCAACAAACCCAGACTTAAATGGTCATGCAGACAGACGGTATACTTTTACTTTTCTGCAGCACTCTGGACTGCCAAGCATTCTCATAATAGTTCAGTTGGTACACCAGACCCATCATTATGGGGTCGTTTCACTGAATTCTATGACTTTATGTTTGGCATTTTGTTGCGGCCTGTTCCAATTTACTTCCTATTGTCTGGGTCTATATTAACCCTGCAACCAGCATTCATTTCAAATCAAAACAAATGACCAGGGTCTGTAGAGTGCTATTCAAGCCTGAATGTCTGGAGAGACTCCGCTTCCTAATGTGCTTTCTTTGTCTAAAATTTCATTCCAGCATCATTTACATTTACATTTACATTTACGGAATTTAGCTGACGCTCTTATCCAGAGTGACGTACAACAGTGCTTAAGAAGTCCATAACTGTTTCTTACTTGATAAACAGCTTAAATTCATGTCAACTATGTACATTATGTGCATTATGTGTCAACTATGTGTCAACTATGTGTCAACTATGTGCATTATGTGGTTGTTTCATTTCAAACATGTGGAAATTCAAGTTTAGATGCTTTTAAACTTAATTCAAATAGACACTTGCATGCAAATTAGGTTAATTTAGGGATGTATACATTCTATTAGAGCTATTATGAACAACTGACATGGAGTCAGCAGTCTGCACTGAAAAAACACCTCACAATACCAAAGTTCACATCATTCTGAGATGACACAGATTAGTGAATAGCCCTGCCCTTCATGGGAAAAAACTCATTCACAGAATGTAGACAGAGGTGTGTCTTAAAATACAGGCCAAACATCTTTTCTCACTGTAATAAGACCTGGACATATAATCACTGCCCTGATGCTTCCTTGTACACAAAGAATGACTCTCTTATCATTCCTTAGAGACTATGAAAAAAAAACATTATACATGTCTAAATTGTACCTTCATTTAATGTTGGATTCACTAAAACTATAGCTTCTCATGCAAATTGCCCCTACCCAATAACTGCATGCCCTTGGAGTGCAGGGTTCGAAAGGCAATGAAAGGATTAAGTGGTAAACAAGTTCAAGACAAAACAGAAAATGAAAGTTTCAGTAAATTAAGCAGAACATATCTCCCCCCACACAAATACAAATGCATAAGGAAGTGCATCTACCTTGAACATGGTTCCTACACTGTGGGGGTTTGTTTTTGTACTTAGAAGTCCAATTTTCACTTGAACTTTGCTTAGTATATTGGGCCCCTCAGTCTCACTTCCACTTCTAATGTTCATCAGTACTACTATAAACATTAAACAGACTTTTCAGTCATCGCAAGCCCTAAAGATGGATTCAGTCAAGTGTAACTGTTGTTGGATTGGCCACCTTGCCAATGACTTACATGCTATTAAACAAGTGTGAAATT
This sequence comes from Clupeocharax schoutedeni, assembly GCA_037974565.1. NCBI lineage: Eukaryota > Metazoa > Chordata > Actinopteri > Characiformes > Alestidae > Clupeocharax > Clupeocharax schoutedeni. Next base: position 13,813,941 of record JBBPDH010000007.1, read on the forward strand.
AATCTGAAGGAAACAGGATTCTAACTCCAGCGCTAACATGGGCGGGTGAACAAAACGGCTTTTGTTGGTGGCTTTCGTGTCACACTAGAAAGAGAAGCTATTGTGCTTCAGAAAAGATCTTTATGGGTTATGTCCTTGTCCTGTAATGGATCCAATGCCTCAGCTAAAGAGTGTGCACATCCAGTACTTAACTGTGTCGCAGCTTTCCAAGCACATTTGTTAGTGAAAGGTTTCATATACGTACCATAATGAAGGGTGTTAAAGGTGCTTTTGTTGAGAGACATTAAAACATATTAGTAACATTTTCTTTAAATAATGAAACATTTTACTACAGGATGGATTTGGGTGTTTTTTTTTTAATTATGTGAAAATACATGCCTCCGTCCCTGAAAAATAAAGATTTAAGCTGAATGTAGGAGACAGGAAATCAAGAGAACACAAAGTTTTCACTTTTTGTACATCGGTTTGTTTCAGGCACTTGAAATTACAATAAAGATTCCCTTCTTAACAAAAATAAAACTTTTTGGTCCGTTAACAAAGAGAGGAAAGTATAGGTTGATTGAAACCACAGTCAGGCAAAAGGAAAACATGTATAGCTAAGTTGGTGCCTCAAAATGCAGCCTTTTCTTTAAACTCCCATAGTCTTTTTAAGTTTAAAGCCTGGTATACATGGTATATAAACAGAAAAATATGCTGCACATCCAAGCCATAATAATTGCTACATTTAAAGACCAAATGTCCCACATCCAGTCAGCAAAAAAAACATCTGAGAATGCACTAGAATATGCATTAGAATTGGCTCATTTCAGACATACAGCAGTAAATGATTAGTCCACCTCAGAGTCATTTGTTTTCTATTTGTTTCTTCACTGTTTATAACCTCGTTTTCATTGTGGAGACCAAAACAACTGGGCTTTTCACTGTGCTTGTATTGTATATCACCCCTCAGGACGGTGGGAGGGATTGACAAAAAAAGGTTATCTCTTTTGGGTGCACGTTCTCTTGGTCAGTTGCATGGCAGCCAAGTCTGGTAGTTACTGCAGGTGTGCATCAGTGGCTGCACATGAGCTATGTAGTAGTTATTGAAGTTAATATCCCGTACGTAAGGGGCAGGCTGGTAGTAGCATGTGACATTCGTAACGGTGGGGATGACGTTCTGCTCAGCCAGCGCCCTGAGCGCCAGCATGGAGATGAGATTTAATGTCTGCCGCCTCTCATGTCCCATCAGGCACACTGTACTCTCGTTGACCACATGGTACAGTGTTACAAGACAGTCATAGCGCTTGTTCTCCATGCCTGCAAAGTGGTTCTGGAGGTAGGCTTCCAGCTTCCTTTGCTGCTCACCGATGTCAGAAAAGTCAATGAAAAACCGTGAGCACATGTACCGCTGGAGCGATTTCATCTCGGTCTCTGACCTGGGCTGGAAATCTCGAACCAGAAGGTGACAGTACTTCAAGAGGCCGCCTCCCCGGATCTCCTCAGGGCTGCGCGTGGCAATAATTTTATCGCGCAGATGGCTGAGAGCCTCCTCAAAGTCCCCATACACACTTTCCCCCACCACAGTGGGATGGAAGCTCTCGGACATCGGTGTCTCTGAACAGCGGTCGAAGAGCAGCAGCGAGTCCAAGCCTATCTGAAAAGAGTCCACGCTGAATTCAAACTGCCGCCTCAGAGAGTCCACAAACTTAAGTTCCACATTTTTGCCTGTGTTGTTGGAGAGGGAGATGAGGCTCCAGCGGTCTGTGTCATTGCAAACCTTCACCAACTTCTGTACATAAGCCTCTTTCATTGTAAGAGCTGTGATTCGTTCTTTGCTGACCCCTTCAGGGAGGAAGTCCAGAAGACTGTCCAGTACCACATCCTTAACCAGACGAAAGGCCTGGTCATCGGACAGCGAAACTCCAAAGATCAGGTCCAAGTCTTTGTAGCCAAGTCCCGTGTCTTGGTGCAAGGCATGACTGGCGGCAGAGCCATTCAACCTCACGTCCCGTACAGTGACTCCACGCTCCTCCAGCCGCGCTCGCACAACCTACAAAGAAAAAGAACATTTCAGTATTCAACAACAGAAAGAACAATAAATAATCAATAAATAAAACTCAGTAAAAAAACAAAAAAAAAAACAAGAGCTTTGCGGTTTGAACAGAAACACAGGTCAATACTGGACCTTACTAAGCGATGTTAAATCATGTGACCTATTTCGTAACACTGACAGTTGTTGATACTGACTATCCCATCAAATGATCATGACCTCAACGTTAATTATTCCATTCATTTTGCTGGATCCACATTTATGGAGTCACAGTAGTCTACCCTTTATACCCTAATTATGCTCCCAGATTAGCCTACATATGTGAAAGAGGTGAATAACAGGTAAATCTTTCCCCCGATAAACAAGTTCAATTACAAACATTCCTACATGCTAAGCAAGTAAGCAAGCAAACATTACTTAACGTGCCTTCAGCAAGCAACCTGAGATTATCAGAAAAAGTCAGGTTTGTTCCCGCCCATATCGCATGCTCGCCTTAAGTGAGAAACTCAACACAAAAAGAGTGCACATATAATCTATGACCAGAAAAGGATGGAACGCTGCAAGATGTTAGATATTAGGTTTGAGCTAAACCTAACAATGATCAAACGGAATTAGGATCATCACAGGCAGCATAAATTCGCTTTAGTATACTAAGAGGCACTCTGAGGCCACAGGAAGAAAATTAGAGGGCAGCAGCACATTGCTGTGGTCCTACTGCCTTGGCTGGTGCTGTGTCAAAACATCTGAAGACACGGCAGGAAAAAGGACAGAACTTTCCGTTCACAAAGTATAAAAGTACAGACAGACGTAGTGTACAGAGCAAAATTTACCATAATTGTATTTCACTGACAACCGAATGGTGTTATGGTTGATCCCTAACCTCAGTGTGTAATTATCAGGCCACATTTAGTCCTGCTTCTCTCATTCAGAGGACAGAATATAAATGTAATGAAATTAAAGTAAAATGTAATAATATAATTCTAATAAAAAGTTTGCACATAGTGAGAGAGTATGCAGTGTTTCCTTCACTGTATCAAGCAATGTGCCTTGAAAGCTGCTTTGATGAATCTCATTAATGATGTATGAGTCTACATAACACGTCTCATGCTTTGCCCTGTCAGATTAGTGTCAGCCAGATGAAAAACAATCATTAACTCCAGTCAGTCAGATCATTAGCCTTCTATATTTATTTATTAGGTCAGGCTGTGGCTGCAGGATAAAAACGCATCACAGATTGATGCACCAACCTACAAACATTTTTTTAAAAAATATCCTTACGTTCAAATTCACTTTTAACCATTAGAGCAGGGTTTAACCTGGCTCTGGGGGCCCCCTGGTCAGGACATTATATCGTTTTTCCTGCTCCCAATTCTCTCGAGCCAACTAAGAAGACCATTAACGACTGCTTTCTGAGTTGTGTGGGTGTGTTATAGCAGGGAAAGCCATATGTGCAGGGTGCTCTAAGTTTACAGAAGTATATTTTAAACAGCATCTCCCCCTGTTATATTTTGTTAAAGTATAAATCATCCTTCCTGTGCTATACATCTTTCAGAACAGTACAGCTGTGTATTCAGTCTGCATTCCTGAAGCACATTAACAATGCATTTCCTTCCCAAATTACTGGCACAGGGTGTGCTAAAGACCCTGCTGTCTTATACTTGATTTCTGTCAAAAGGTGAGAAATTTACTCACACAGAAAACTGCTGACACTGTCTATATTCAACAGTCACTTCCACAGTCGCACAGTCTCTCAAGTTACTGCCAGCAAGTCTATTCAGATTTAATGATCAATAATTTAATGATTTCTCGACTGTACAGAAACCTGACAGCAGCAGCGCATCAGCTTTAATATTTTAAACAGGTGCAAATGAAGGTTTTGTTTATTGGGTTTTTTTTAAAGACGAGCCACTCTTCTCTGTTCCAAACAGTTCGTTGTCTGAAACCTGTGCTGGCAGATGGGGTGTTATGAAAAAGACTGACAGAAAATGAAATGCATGGTTGTCTGTTGCAGGGTCTGATTTGCTTAGAACAATCAGAGCGTAAAAAAGTAGTGTTTTTGTATTTTTTTTTTACTTTCTACCAAAATTAAAAGCTGCTAGAGTGGTACTGTCTAAAATATTAGACAACACCACGGATCAAAGAAGGCAAAGACATACACAGTCCCAGTAGTGGTAATACACAAACAGAGAAAGCATTTTCAAATGTACACTGATGAACTTTACAGACACTGTGTGTGTGTGTGTGTGTAGGTGTGTGTGTGTGTGTGTGTGTGTGTGTGTGTGAGAGAGAGAGAAAGAGAGAGAGAGAGAGAGAGAGAGAGAGATACATATTTGAGTTTCATGTTTCGTTTTCTGGACTGAGGAGGAGCTAAAAGGAGGAGCTGGTAATCAAATGATCTTAAGTGCATCTTTAGCAACAACTATTTGTAACACGGTTTAAGCGTACAGATGATCTGCCTATAAAAACAGAAGTCTTGTGCTCTATGATAAATTTACTAAGGGTCTTATGTTGCTATTGAATGGGAACTTCAGGGAATCATGCCAGAGCTAATGGCCCAGAGGCCAAGAACAGTGTAGCAGCGGCGAGAATGCCTGAGCCATTAACATAGCACTTAAATTAGCTAAGCATGGCACATTCTCTGTCCACTGACTCAAAGGGGCAAAGGCTAAAAATGTTTTGCTTATCTTAGACTTTCTCCAAGAAACATGAACATTCACCCTGGCTTTACAACCTCCTTCTTCCTGAGCACACAGTGGACACTGGTGATCAGACATTTCTTATAATCTGCATCACTGCCCCCCAACATAGATACATAGATACTAAAAAAACAGTTCACTTAAGGGGGGCATTTGCAGTTATGACAGCATTAGAAAATGAAATAAGTTTTTGAAAAGTACTTCTAAAAGATATATAAAAGAAAAGTCACAGCTAGCATAGTTAAACTTAGAAAAAGAGGGAAAAAAGACGAGGAACTGCCAGAGGTACCTGAGTTACAGAATAATATAACATTTCTAAATATTCAGTTTATTCATTTTATATATTCTATGTATTCATGTATTATTTATATATTATATTTGTCACAAGGCAGCTTTACAGAATCCAGGTCTGAGCCCCAGTGAGCACGCCAAGTAAGACAGAGGAAAGGAAATCGCCAAGGGAGGCAGAGGAAAGGAAAAAACCTCAAGAAAGGAACCTAAGGACGAACCAAGACTCAAAAGGGGAATCGATCCTCTGGAGACTCTTTGGATCATTTGTCTCACCTGCACGATTTGTCGAGGCTGGATAGAAAGAGTTGGGAAGTTTCCTCGGCCGTGAATGGGGACCGTCTCGCCAAGAATTGAGTCCAGACGCTGCACCTGCTCCCATGACAAGACACAAAACCTCCGACTCTGCTCCGAGGCATCACCCGGTAACATGGCGATGGAAGAGCTGCGCCCAGAAGTGAAGAAACCAAGAAAACCGCTTCTCTACTCTCTCTACTTCTTTATTCCAACCACTCCACTGGATAACAGCTTCACTGAAGTTTAACTACTGACCAAAAGATTAAGTCCTAATGGCTCAGCTTGCTTTCTTTTATCTTTTTACTATTCTATTCGAGTGCAGAAAATAGTCCAGTGCTACTGTGATCCACTCAAGCTGCAATCTGGTCTAAAGTCTGTGCGCTCTCTCCCTCATTGACAACTTTTCTAGAACGTCTGGCGTCCCAAGCAAAACCCTTTTATACCCTTCATTTGCATATTCCCGATGATTGGTCGAGACGTTATGAATTATTCATGAATTGGCTCGTCTTGTCCTTTAAGGAGGAGCCACTGGGCCTCACAAATTCCCATTACTGAAGCTTCTCCGTCGTTTTAAACAGTTCCAGACTGCACATAAAAGATGAGTTGTTCACTTTTTTCGTTTGACAGTACAGTGACACATATTTCTCTTGAGTGTGCTGTCTGGGGCAGCTGGTGACCTAATGGTTAGGCATCTGAAGGCTGTGGGTTTGAATCCCAGGACTGCCAATGGCACCACTGAAATACCCTTGATCTCTACAAACTGTTCCCTGGGCGCTGCGTCACTGGCTGCCCCCTGCTTCTCTCGGGTGAATGGGTTAAATACAGGTAAACACACACATGTGGGTAAAATAACAGTGGTTAGAGGCCATAAGCACATTTGAAGAGAAGAAAACCAAACTCTTCAAATTTGCTTATGGCTTCTAACCACTGTTATTTGACCCACATGTGTGCGTTAACCTGGTCCCTTTCATTTGTTCCTACTTGTGTTGCCTACCTATGTAAGTTTTAAAAACACTGATTGTATGTAAGTGTTTTGAATGTAAATTTCAAACTCATCAGTTCTATGTAAATCTTTAAAAGCGCTCTATAAATAAAATGTATTATTATTATTATTATTATTATTATTATTATTATTTTAAAAGGACATCTTACACTTAGATTTCTGCCTCCAGGTTTTGACATTGATGTGGGACAATTTCACTATAAAATATAACTGGGCTTTTATAGATTGAGGTATAGCCTGCTTTGCTTAGTCAGGTAGTATTTCACCAGTTGGTAAATTTTACCACTTGTGAAAACAAGCCATCTGCATTAATTTTATTCAGTTTAGCTGCATTTTCTTACATATAGAATTTAGTTCTGTTCAAATGTTCAACTAATTTTGTTGATTGTGAATGCTTTACCTTTTAATTGATTTATGTTTAATAGACAGTGATAAGCCTTGAATGGCTTATCACTCAAGACATATTAGCTGTTGCTTTTTCCACTCAAGATACATTATCGTATGTGTGTGTGTGTGTGTGTGTGTGTGTGTGTGTGTGTTTGTGTTTCCACTAGGAATCTCTTATGTGCTTATGTGATTAACCTTTATATTGCAGTGCAACTGGCCAACACAAACAGCTACAGACTGAGATGGAAAATTACAGAAACAAAAATATTTCAAAGACAGAAGGCAATACCTCTGCACCACAAATTTACGTGACAGCATCTTTATGAGGGGACATGTTTTTCTAACATCAAAAGCCTTTTATATAAGAGCATTTTTATAAATATGTAAAAAGAAATACACTTATATAACAGTTTTTACTGAAGGGAGGTTAATTTAACTAAGCTTTCATTTAAAGCTTCAGACCGAGACTGTAAATCATCAGTCCTAACTGACTATGACTGCATAATTAAATGAGCGTCTTGTAGCAATATGCCACTTTGTGGCAGCGGGCGTATGTTTGTTAGTGACGAGACCAGCCTTGGGCAGACAACTGAGAATCTGACGTCTCAAATAAAAAACAAAGCAGGTGAAAATGGCCCTTGGCCAACTTTACTGAAGTGCAGAGGAGTCCAGCTGAGCACAGCGGTGCACATTAAACACACTGAAGTTCTTAGGAAATAATGAAGAAAACCCTGGACTAAATAATTCTAAACTTTGTGCAGATTCCGTATCACACTAAAACCGTCACTAGATGGTGAATTTAAAATCTTCTACAAATGAAACACTGTATGAAGCATTTGGATTATGAAGAACAGAAGGAATGTCTAAATGGAGAGTAATGGCATGCAATGTGGCAAGCAGAAGTAAACCAGGGGTTGGCGTGGAGTGGGCACAGTCTGTAATGTGTCTGACTTGTGTATGTGTATGTCTACAGAGGAAGGTAGAGAAGTCTAAGTCCATACTCAGACACTTGGCTGAAATGGTGACTAGAAGTAGTACCTTTCGAAAGTAGTATAAAGTCACCTATGGTGAAAGAATACAGAGAAAAAGGGTATTTAAAAAAAACACATAAGAGCAAATCAATCTCTGGGAGTCAATCACTGATATTCCAACTTTTATATATTCATTGGAGGATTTGCAAACGAGTACATCTAGATATGCAAATTAAGTGTTGTCCACTATGACTAAACATGCCGAAATAAGTATGCTTCTGATGAGTTTAGCAGGACACACATAAATGATGTAGTTTATCCCAAAATCTATAAAAATGGTTTCTGGGAACAAAATAGGTACCACTGCTTGTAATGTCTCACCTAGTACTGAGTCACATCTTAGTACATTCAACTATTGTCTACACAGGAACTGAAGACTGTCAGACTCTATTTTTCTGTTTTTGGTGCAGACATGTTCTTAAATTAAACAATAACCCTCAAAAATGTTCGTGGGACCAAAATCGCAAAGCAGAGTCTATCACCAACTTGTCAAAGTCAGACAAAAACAAAATGAATATCTACAAGTTAATAACTAGAATTTAACTGAAATTCCCTTACAAATCTTGAAGTACCACTTAAAGTTATGTGACTACTAGTCTGCGTCTGTGTGTGCGTCACAGACACAGAGAGAGAGAGAGAGAGACAGAGAGAGAGAGAGAGAGAGACAGAGAGAGAGAGGGAGAGAGAGAACGACGGAGAGACAGAGAGAGAGAGGGAGAGAGAGAACGACAGAGAGACAGAGAGAGGCAGAGAGAGAGAGAGGCAGAGATAGAGAGAGAGAGAGAGAGAGCGACAGAGAGACAGAGAGATGCAGAGAGAGAGAGAGGCAGAGACAGAGAGAGAGCGACAGAGAGAGAGAGAGAGAGAGGCAGACAAAGAGTGAGAGAGAGAGAAGCAGACAAAGAGAAAGAGAGAGAGAGAGAGAGAGAGAGAGAGAGAGATTAGACAGATCATGATAGGATTGGCTACTGTGGGATGCTCACATTCCATGGTGTTAACTAATTTCAGCTGCATTAGCAACTGCAACCTTTGGTCGTTACACAGCTAGGGAAACAAGGCCCCTATCAGGGGGATGAACAGGTGGTGATATGTAGCACCTTCGTCACTAGCCTATAAAAAAACTTGCCATGAGGCAAATAGACCACACAGGAGATGACCCTGGCCTGGCCTGAGTTAGAACACATTTGGAATGAAGTGAAACAAAGGGCACTCAGCACTCCTAACCTCATTGTTAAAGAGGATGCTGCTCAGTAAAGATCGGAGATTACCAAGTGGTCAAGCACTATTGTGGTAGGCTCCTACAATATACACTTTCCAGTAAAAACTGATTTTAGTGAGAATTATGACAGTACGCATGTTGGAGGTCCACACCCAGTAACCACTACAATTTTTCTAAAACCTTAAGAAGTGTAAGGGTGTACATCACTGATCACTTGTTTGTTAAGACTTTTTTAGAGTAGGTGTTAGATCTGTGTGTACTGGTGGAGCTGTGAGTCTTGTGGGTGGGGATGGATTTTTCTTTATTTGATCACACCTTAACTATTCAAAGACACAGCTCAAACAGACAACGTGCTTTGCATGGTTGTTTAAATTTGTCCCTTCCTGAAATTTAGAGGAAAAATAAGAACTTTTCATGCCTTTAAAGACCTTTGGGGGTTCTAAGGCTGTTGATGTGCCTGAGATAAGTTTAACAGACTCAGGAAAAACTTATCAGTGTAACAGATATGTTTACACATGTTTAATCAATAAGGTAAATGGTCATGATGAGGTGAACATGTGTATTTGTTTTTGTTTATTCTTTCTCTCTAATCAGTTGAGAGATGTTGCAGACTATCAGTAAAAACTCACAGCTGGCTCGCTAGAATGACAACAGAGCAAGAGAATGTCACAAGATTGACATCATGGTGCAAAATTAAGCTGTAAATAGCCATGACTAAACAGAACTGGGTGCAATGACACTGAGCACTCTGCTTAACACTCATCCACAAGTGGTGTTCAATTAGAGTCTGAGGTTATTGTGTCATACATTTTGAATGGCAACAGACAAAGGCCTTACTGAGAGCACATTATGTGTCAAATCCCCTCTTTTTTGGAACTTCCTTATTCCGTTCTTAGAATCAGTGTGCCATCACATGTGTGAGGGTGATTTGACTCTGGGACGCACTTCTCCGACAGGAGTGCAAGGCTATAGGTCATATATGACAGGTTCATTAGGTTGTTGCCTTACGTGTTGTGACCACTTTTTGCACAGCAATTAAATATATATATATATATATTCTTTTGTATCTATGATGTTTAACTGATGACCATTTGTCTTGTAAGCAGCACAACCAGTATGTAGTAAAAGTTTCAGTTCTTATTGGGCTTTTACCATAGAAATAAGTAATGTTTTTCTTTTTATGCAAAACAGAAAATGGTGCAATTAACATTTTTTGCCTGTTATTGTTTATGGAGATATACTAATAATAAATGCATCTGCTCTTTGTCTTCATATGTTGGACAGTGTTTGTCATGAGGTTTTCACACTCGTCACTGTGTGCTCTATAATAAAGTGAATTAGTCATCTTCATATGCTCGCCGCCTCAGTCACTGGTATGGGCTCATCTATAAAGCCATTCTGGGAAACCGTCTATCTTAATCAACACTTTTGATATGGAAACATGAAGGTAATATTCTCTGTTCAATGGGTATTTTGAAATTGCTTGTCCCAAAACTAAGAACTGAATTGGGAAAGAAAGCTTTTAGGTTTTCGGCACCTGATGCCTGGAATAATCTTCTGAAATTAATTTGTAAAACACAGTATCCCTGAATGACTTTACATCTCACGGAGGCCAGGTGTTCTCTATGCAAGTGTTTTATTTAAGTTTTATTGTAATTATTTTTTTCTGTTGTGTGACTGTCGGACTGTCACTGTGTTAGCTGGTAGCTGGGCAGCTGGTAGCCTAGTGGTTAGGGCGTTCGCCCTTCGATCAGAAAGTCCAGGTTCGATTCCCAAGACCGCTAGGCACTGCTGAGGTACCCTGAGCAAGGTACCGTCCCCACGCACTGCTCCCCGGGAGCAGTATATATGTGTGAATATATAGTAAATGAAACAAAGCACTGTTTAGTGCAAATTGTCAATTACACATAAACACATTTGCATTTAGGGTGGCCTATATTCAATTAAAGTATAGGAAAGTCAATACAATATCAGTCAATCACCCAAAGGAACAGGCTTTGATTGTGGTGTCTATAGGGCAGGAATTTCCTTGTGGGTCAAATAATCAGAGTGTTCTCGTTGATAATACGCAAAGGGCCTTTATTTGCAGTCCTACTGCAGCAGCTCAACCTCTGGATAAAGTTACGCAAGCAGAGACCTACCTCTGACGCCCATTTACTGCTCACTGAGAAGTCTTTAGGGCCGTAGACAAACAATGGAAACCGGACAGCTCTATTGCCAGTGAGGTAATACAGTAATGGCAGCAGTCTGACTTCTGTTTAAATTCACATAGTTAACCATTACACAACTCAAATACAAAACTAACACAAACACAAAACTAACATGTATGATGAATGTGAATGATGATAGTGGCAGGGATATATCAGAATATAAAAATCTGGATATGGGGGAAGTCGACCTTATAGAGATTATATTACAGTAGTAATAATATCTCCAAGCTCTTCTTGACATTACAGAACAGGTAAAGAAATGAGGAAATGTCTCATTCCTGCTAACAGCACACACAACCTAAACAAATCTGAAACACGGGCCCAACCCTCAAAATAACCACAGGTCTGGGACTCCTCTTTCAGCTACTTTGTTTTGCAGTGTTTGTTTTCGGTCTGCGTCATGGACAGCAAGGCGTGTCGAGCTGAGCCTATTTTACTCAGTTATGTAAGTTTCAGCTATGATCACAAGTAGTCAGCGATTATAGAAAAGAAGCACATATTGTAAATGTTTGAATAATGACGGGTTTGGTTGGGGTTTAGATGGGACCTGATCTGTCGAACATTGAACTGTGGATAGACTGTGTTCGAATTCTCGGGTCTAAGGAAAAAATGAAAATTAAAACAACTGTGTTTTTCTTAAAGGCAAGTTAAAAAGAAAAGAAACCAACAGGGCTATTGGAGCTTATCGACTGACAAACTGCAAAAACAACAACATTTGTGAAATACATCACTAACATTCTATATATAATGTTTCATATGATTGAAGCTATCGCAGTTACCTCCTGTTCATGTTTACATTTTGGATTTTTAAGAAAATATAAACATGACTTATAACAAGGCAGCTGGAGGTGTGTATGTTGTTACAGCTTCCACCACAGAGAAATGTCCCTTTAAATTAACTGGTTTATCTGGTATTCTAACAGATGCCTTTTACAGCACAGTTTGTGAGCCACCGAGAGAATATATAAACTAAATAGGGGCACCCCTTTCAAACGGAACCTCCCAAAGGAATGGAAATGTTAACAGGGATACTTCTGAAGTGTTACTTAACAGCCCCCAGTTGAGTATTATATATTCCCCCATATCTGCCCACCTCATTGGGGAGGTCACTGAATACAGGAAAGAAGAAACCTTTCCCCCCTTCGTCATCAAAGAAAGCCTTGTGTTCACAAAATCCCTACCAACTGTCAGTGTTCACAGACACATGTGAGGACAGATACTTTTACTGTTGAAAAATAACTATAAATGTAGTATTTTAAAACGTGTGAGCTGTAAAATGGGTTCCACAGGCTCATTATTTCAGGAATCGGTCAGAAGACATAGTCTGCATTGCAAGTGCTTCTAATTCTGGAAGCCGACAGCTCCTCTGCCAGAGACGAAAATATATTCTCGTCCAGTTCGGAGAGAGTTGACACCAGAGTTTTCTGGCAAGAGCCGGCTGTAGTGTTGGGTAATAAAATCCTGCTCATCAGCATAGTGGCAGAGTCATAAAGATGGTGAGACCCATTCTCATTGCACACTGGCTCTAGGTTAATAACTTTCTTGCATGCAAGCAAGCAAAACTATGGCAGTGTGGCCAAGGCCTGTTTCGCTCCACTGAGGCCATTTTCATGGCTGCCAGTAAGTTAGGAGTAGGAAAACTGAAAGCCTAGGTTCAAGATCTATGAATCCTCCTGCTGTAGCCCATACTTTACCCTGGAACAGTGAAGAGCTGCTCGGAATACTGTGGGAGGCTGAAAGGAATGCATTGGAAAACCATTTGTTGAGTCCGCAGGGAGTCTCTACAACCCCGCTCTGCAGGAAATACGTAGAGTTTCCATTCGTTGTCGACACTCTGTTTCACTCTGACAACAGTGAAGCATATAGCATGTTGTTAAAAGTGATGAATGAATTAGCTACAAATACATTTTAGTGCTTTTACTACCTGCTACCATTCTCACTTCACACAAATAGCAAAGTTTGAACCACTCTCTTTATAAATCTGCATATCTACTAGTCGTCTATAGCTCAGGGATCAACTTCAGGGCCTGAGAGAGAGAGCGCCTTTACAGCCTCATGCTTATCAGCACTCTTTTTATTGTTATTGCTCAAAAAAGATGCCATGACCGAGTGACTGCCCCATGGTCTCCATTACATAAAAGCAACTTTTTTCACTGTGTATACACCGAGCAAGAGGTTACCATAGTGACCATACTTCTACATGAAAGCCATGTTAAAAAGACCTCATTGTCCACGCAAATGGTATGTAAGTGTGACGCAAGCCAAAACTAAACATAAAGCACGTCACATAAAGGTAATACAAAATTGGATGTTGACCTTTCAGCCGAGACACTTATATTGATTTGGCACATTCGTACATGAACTCCGTCAATATTTTACCATCTTACATTCCCTGGGTTTCTCAGACACACATAAAGTTTCAGACTATAGAACCACCTGAACAAAGAATAATAAGACGCACCATTCATGATCAAGAGCTGCAAAAAAATTCATGAGGTATTTCTATAACACTTCAAGCATTTTTACACTTTGCACTGAGAATTTGTTACCTTCCTATACAAGCAACAGGAAAAAGTGTGTGTGTTCATTGATTTGGGGCAGGGGGGCCAAGTAAACTTCAACTAAACATGAGACTCTGTTCGTCTTTTAGATAAGGTGTTTACGTACGAAAAGATATTATAGAACAGAGTTAGATTACAGCACACTGATAAGATCTGGGCTCTTAATGAGTTTTCCATGCCATGTATTCACATCTCTCCAGGGTGCCTTTCACACCACTGAGCTAAGTCATATTTTTCAAACCGTCTACCACTTTTATAACCATATCAGCACTCTGTTGTAACCGTTGCAATAAAATATCTGCACTTTACACATTCGAATGTAAGAGATTTAAAACCCAAGGAATAGATAACAATCATCTGTAACTTTTACTTGTGGTTGTTGATATTTGGATTCAATTCATTACAAATCCTACGATATACACTGCTCACAAAAATTAAAGAAACACTTATTTTATTGGGCCTGGCATGAAATCAGTTAAACCTGTCTGATAATGTTCTGGTTGGTTAAGCAGCTGAGGGCATTGTT
>JBBPDH010000007.1:13830495-13840848 GCA_037974565.1 Clupeocharax schoutedeni
CAACTTCATATTGAGATCTGATGTATCTAATGTGTTTCTTTAAAGTGTTCCTTTAATTTTTGTGAGCAGTATATATTTGTATATAAATTCCTATATGTGAAAGTTAAAATGATTAGAGAAATTGAAGAGAGAAGAAACAGTTTTGCTGTATCACAAAGCTGTTCAGAGGTGTCTCAGGGGAAAAACTATTGAGCTTCATCACCAGAGCAATTATTTGTCTTAAAACACGACTGAAACCTTCACCTTTGAACAGCAGGTTGCAGTATGTGTGGGTAGTCTTCGCTTTGCTGACCTGACCAAAAAGTAATTCGAAATCTACCTTTATGGCCTTATCAGAATGTCAACAACATACTTATATTGACTTACTGATGGCAGAATGACAAAAAGACAACTGCATGACTGAGAATTACAGCATATAAACTGTGGGGCCCAAAGGTCTGAGACCATGTTGAACGTACTACATTTTTCCAATAAACTTGGAAAAAACAACCAAGTGGTCTAGAATTTGGCTTGTTTTAGAACTGATACATTTAAAACAAAGAAAAATTAAAAGGGAATTTAATTATTCACTGTTTAAGCATCACTTAAGCCATGGATCTTTAAAGGCATTAGCAGAAAAATGTCAGATTAAAAACAAAATTCCTTCCTGAAGTCTTGTTTTATACTTAAAAAAGACGCTTTTCCACAAGCGCACAGTGTTGGGGCTACCTTGAGTGCACAGTGTCTTTTAAGTAAAAGGGTAATACACCAAATACTAATAATTTTGGTTACATTTTTAAATTCTATATTCTGATTAATTTGTTTTGCAAAATAATATATATTGTAATGTTGAACTTTGTAGTGATTTAGAAAGAAATGCCAAACATTTCTACTAGAGACCTTGGACATTTAGACACCATATGTGCTATTTTTTATTAGATACCATATAAAATGTTGAGTGTTGTAGTGAAGATGTTACAGTTAGTTTAAAATGATCCTTTCTGATCTCCATCAAGTCTAGTTTAATTGGCTCTAAATAGCAGACGACATGAACATGTCTGCAACATTTGTTAAAGGGATCCTTTCACTGCCTATGGCAGCAATCTTACACCTGCAGTCTACAAAAGCCATCTGTCCCCATTTTAGGACTCAGGGATTTGTTAGATGTGTTTACCAGTGGATTTTACTGGGCTATTCTGTGGCCACCACTACATGTCAAACTTTTTTACTGCATGTAGAGGCCTATGCATGGAGAGAATGCAACTCAGTAGATAACTATTACCCTCAGCTTTGTCTAATCCCATATCTACCAGACTTCACATCCAGTTACAAATGAAAGGCGATTTAGGGGAGTCAAGACTGTTACATGTAAAGCCCTCTACACTGTGGCTTACCTTTGTCCCACATCCTGCCTCATTCATTGGCTGTGGCCAACTGACAAAGACTAGGAACGTACCAACACCTCTAATCATTGTCACACAATCTAACCTGAATGCTAGTGTCACACCTGGACACCAGACACCTGCGTGTTGCAGCCATTTATGCATGTTAGTAAAATAGCAAACTTTAGCTTTTTTAACATGAACCATATCTTAGAAAGCAATGCTTCTTTTGTCAACATGTCAAAATCATCATAGATACATTTATGTGAGTTTCATAGTGTATTTTATTCTGATTTCAAATCTGTGTTTAGTTTTTCCTGCAAGTACAGTTTTGTGATGAAGCTAGTTATATATTGCATGATAGTTGGTATAATTAGCATATAATAATCATTTGCTAAGCGTTTTGAAGGTAGCTGCCACTGTTTCTTCAAAACAGTTACTATTGTAAATCTGATATTACTCATACTTCAAAAAGTTTATATGACTGAAGGAAACAGAATCAGCATGAAAATCCGGTTATAAAAAGTGTATTGTGGTTTCTGATGATTACAATGTTTTTTGTTGTTGACCTGTGTTATCAATACAGCAGCAAAATAATGGTAGCAGAATAAGAACTGTGCAGACACGAGCCGGCTGCAGACATGTCATTAAACGATTTCCTCCGGGATAAATAAAGTTTTCTGATTCGGATTCTATGTGTGTTGCATTTGGAAGAGAAATGCCCTGCCATAGATTCTGCAAGTCTCTAAAACTGTTCTGGACTCACATTGGTACTAGGAAAAGACTACACTTTAAGCAAATAAAGGTGTCTAAAAAATGGTGTTGAGAAGAATTTCCCCACTGTGGGATTTAAAAGGCTATCTAATAAAGTCTACCTAAATGTGTCACAGAAGAATACACTATAGGGACGCAAAATCAAGGTTTTGGCTAGTTCCTTACTTCCAGTGAAGGACAATCTATGTTTCAGACATTTAATCTCTATACTTTAAGACATTTGGACAATGTCATTCTTCCAACTTTGAGGACACAGTTTGGTAAAGAACCTTTTCTATTCCAGCATGACTGTGTCCCAGTGCACTTGGCAAGGTCCATAAAGACAGTTGGGTGAGCTGTGTGGAAGAACTTGACTGGCCTGCACAGAGCCCTGACCTCAAACCCATCCAACACCTTTGGGATAAACTGGAATGGAGATGCAAGCGAGGCTTTCTTGTCCCACATCAATACCTGACCTCAAATTCCAGCAAAAACACTCCAAAATCTTGTGGAAAGCCTTCAAGAAGAGTGGAAATTGTTATGGCCACAAAGGAGGGATTCATCTCCATATTAAAGTTTATGTATTTGAATGTTTTGTCATTAAAGTCACTGTTTAAGTAATGGTCAGTTGTCCCCATTCTTTTGTCCATGATATTGCAGCTTTTGAAAGTAATGTGAGAGCAACAAACCTTTGTAAAGTTAAAGAACCTCATATATGATCCATAGGTTCTATGGGCTGGTTTCCTGAAAAGCCTGATCCTGGACTGCATGGCTTTCTCAGTGGAGGTTACCTATTCAGTCCAAGACTAGGCTTAATCCTCCCCAGAAAATTTAATCTATTGTCTCTACTCAAACTATCAGGGTGGGAAACTTGACACTGATGAGCACTGCCTTTGGGAGGTATACAGTTTTGTAATGGCCATGTTATTTTATGCCAGATAACGTGATGCTTTTATTGTGTATTTGCTTTTTTAGAAAACCAGGGTTTCTGTTAACATTCAGAAAACTTTCAGCAAACCCTGTGGATTTCGTCCAGACCGAACCTCTCAATAATGTTTAAATTTTTGCTCTTCAGGAAGTTATGTCGCTGTGTGAGTTTCTCTCACAATAACAGATTTCTAAGGGAGTGGAGCAGGTTCAGTATTCACATATCTATAATTCTCAGTATTTGACTTTTAGTGCCTCAGTGTAGTGGGGTCACCCAAAAAAGGTGTTAACCCATGAATGTTGACGCTGTGATTTTATAGCGAATCAGTATTCACTACATAAAATTCAGTGTAATTTAGCCTCTTTAGCAAATATGAAAGCTGATGAGATTTGCATCTTCATGCATTTTTTTTTTTACATCAACAGAAGAAATGCATGACTGAGTGCAAGCTATTGGCAGGTATGACTCGTCCAACCACACTCATGCCATTTTTTTCCTTGATGAATTCCTTTGATGCCATCCTTTTGATGCAATTTTCTCTGGTTGGGACAGGTCAGAGCTGTTTCGGCAGTACCTGCACAACATTGGCTGCACAGATTTAACGCTTTACTGATAAAACTGTGCATATGATTCAGACTACATCCCTGCAGTAGTAGTATAAGCAATTGACAATTGACAATTAGGCACTAATTATTTTAATCCATAATGGCTTGCCAATAAACTGTACACCACTTGTGAACTGCACAGACGGTTTGACTACAAGAGGACATTTAAAATTGTCAGCATGAAACCCACAGATACTGAAACGGTGGTGTCTTTCAGTGCATGGATCATACCTGGGCTTTCTGTTGAAGTGTCTCCAAAGTGCTAGGAGGAAAATGTTCTCCAGTTTTAATTAAATATGTATATATACAAAAAGTGAGATCAGCAATTTCACAGAATGAGACTGGAGAGTGCTGAACCCAGGAGCATGCTAAAAATGTCCATCCTTGGCTGTGGCACTCACAATCTGCCTTTAGACGCAATGTTAGCACAAGAACTGTGGAACAGTGGAAACACATTACCTGGAGTGATTAAACACTTCACCATCTGGTGGTTTGAGTGACGAATCTGGGTTTAGCAGACCTCAGCAGAACACTACCCACAGAATGCTTAGGAAGAATAAAGATCTGAGGTGATTGCTTACGAACTGTATCCCTTTAACCTTGTGGTAGAAGTTTAGGTAAGATTATGTTCCCTTTCTCTTGAGTGTGCCCCCATGTTCAAAATGAGCTCCATAAAAAAACTGTTTGCCAGGTTTAGCGCGAAAGAACTTGACCCTACTGCACAGAGCACTGACCTCAACACCATCCAACATTTTTGGCCCAGTGTTAGTGCATGCTCTTGTTGCCGAATGGAAGTGAACATTTTAAATTATAGAGACCAACTTCTCAGAAAAAGGCAAAATGAGAAAGCATCGACAAGATGTGTATAAAACATCCCAAAGCTTGGATTTTTTTAATCCATAGCTAATCATTAAAAAGCAGTGCCTGATTTAAGCTGACAAATGCTCTTGTTGCTGAACACAATCAAAACTTCATAGAAATGTTTCAACAGGTGCTAAGCCTTCCCAGAACAGAGGACAGGCCGATACTGCAGCAAGGAGATGTGGTCCTTGATGGAAAATAGCTGTAAATGTTATCTAAAATTTTAAAGACCCAAACTGCTTCAGACAGGTCTAATCCTCACAAAAACAATGTTCCTGATCTTTTTTTTTAAAAATTAAAACAATATAGTTTAATATAGTTAAACAATGTAAATACTGATCACTCCCTATTCCATACTGTCCATGAACTGAAAAAACAGCCCATTTTGAATTTGTCCTGAAAACAGAAGCCAACAGCAGCCTTTTCACATTCACATTAATGAGTTACGTAAGAATAACTTGGTGCACCACAGGGTAGAGACACATTACTCTCGAAAATAGTTCCCACACTTCTGCCGCACTCCTGTATTGAATCTTACAACAACAGTTCTTTATACAAAGACACACGTTTCAATTCATCTGCTCATCAGGCTCAATGAGCTTAATCAGGTATTTCAAAATACTCTTGTGCTAGACAGATATTTTAAAGTAATCTGATTTCTTGATGGATGCAAAAGATAAAAAGAATAAACGTGCCACCTAGTGTTCAAGACAGCGATTTGCAGTCAAGGCTCTGGATGTGTGATGGTACAAATGACTGACAATGGATATTAGGACTACGTTCATGTTACCACTGCTTGCTGCAGCCCACGGTCCACATATTTTGCAGACAATTTGTTAATATCCTCATTAAAGCACTACGCTTGCTCAGAGATGCGTCCATGAAATATCAAATGAATATGGATTTATCAAACATAGTACCCACTGAAAGAATACAGAATTATGAAAACATGACTTTTTACCTAAACATTATACAGAATTAAGACAGCTTAGGCTTGTCTATAGCTCACAATTTCACCATGACAGCTTTTTTCAAACTATATTTCAAAAAATACCCTTTCAAATAAAAAAATACATCACACATCAAGTGCAGTTTAACCTCACCAATGTCCAGAATTTGGCAGTGTTGAATTTACTTTCAGTTCAAGGTGTAGATCAAAGTTCAATACTCAGTTGTGTACTTGTGTAGGCATATGGTTAAAAAAAAAAAAAGCAAAACAGTACCTGACTCCCATAGCACTGTCTCTCTTATACAGACAGCCACATAAAATACACAAAATAATGGAATATCACCTGAAACAGGTCATACGATCCCCTACAATCAAAATGTAAAAGTTATAACACTGCATTTCTTACAGACTAAAAACAATTCAAAGGAAGCACCAGACTCATACAGCTTCCTGCTTCATGTTCACGATCTGCACTTGTTTTAAAGACATAAGTTGGCTTAGCTCACTACTAACATCCATATATTATAACATACCAATGACTAAGTCACCAGCTTATAAAATGTTTAACTATTACTTTAACATACCAGCTTAACATTCGAAAGATCCACTTCTTGGCCAGTTACTCTAACATTATCGACAACCTTATCAGAAAGGCATACAAAAAAAAAAACCCAGTTCTCAGGCAGTGGCTCTCAAACAGGCGTATGTGTAAGTAAATAGAAGAATTCAATAGTGTTTTGATCTGTAAAATGTAAATGTTACTTCAGTGAAAATAGTCAAAGCATTAATAAGTTCTGATTTACTTCTCTTTGTCTTTTCCATCAGTTCAGTAGGGTGCAGGGTTCCCATGTTTATTTACTCATTTAAATGCAGAGATAAGAGTTTGCGGACCACTGCCCAAAAAATTGCATCCTGAAGGAGGCCCAGTGACTGTATTGCTGGCCAAGAGTGTACTTGAAATACGCCTAAACCATCATGTCCTATACACTCACAAAGGTAAAAAGAAAACGTATCCCTTTTTCTATTTCGTACTTCCCCATCCGGTCCATGGTTACATGCTAGATGTCTGGTTAACTGCACATGTGAAGCAAGACTTCCTCACAGCCTTCAAAACTTTTGCGTTAAAATAAAGTTACCGCTATGATTTGCAACTACTATACAAAAGGCTTAAAATGGCTCAAGGCTTAGTGGAACACATTATTTCAGTTGTGAACACTGAAGAAAGCAGAATGCTATATTTCTCATGAACATGAAAAATGTATTGTGCTTCTCATTCTTCAGTTAATGCAGGTGAAAAAGACTTGATCCCAAGATCAGTCTACTGCTCACAAAATTGTTCATTAAACGACACAAGTCAAGTGGATGTTCTCTGTTATTCCAAAATGGTGGGTCTCCTGAGAAAATCCTGAGTTAAAAAAACATATTCTCATATAACAGTACATGGGTATTCACAGAACAGAAAGGGAATGACAGGAACTGTTTGATGTCCTCTAGGGATGGTTTAGCTATACTCAGGTCAGTGGGATAAAGCCCACATCAGGAGCATCACTGAGAATGAGTGGGCTATGGCTGAGGGCATACGGTGGACTGGGCAGACGGAAGCTGGCTTTATGAGTGTGGAGGGTGGCCTGTTTGCTCCCTCTTGGTGGAAAGGCCTTGTCCATTGGACGACGAGCCTGTCGTCCTGAGCAGCCAGTAGGTGGAGGCCTACTAGATGCTGACAGGGTGCTGGAGACAGTACTGAGGAGACTCTCCGGGGCAGTCTTGGGTGTTGCTTGGGTGCAGGCAGTCTGGACCAGTGAAGAGTGGGCAACTGACTCCAGAAGCTCCTTAGTGCCCTGTGTGCACTGTGCAAACAGAGAGGAGGAAGGAAGAGGAGGAGAGAACAACTTCAGAAGAACTGTAATACCAGGTAAAGGATAAGGAATGTGCAATGATTCATGGTGAACGATTGAGAAAGCACAGCGAAACATGCATGGAACACTGGAGAAGATGATATGGTAAGAAGGAGGCAGCACATTTTAAGATAATAGAAGGTTAGCTTAGCACAGACAATAGCACAAACAGTCTCTTCAAAAACCGGTCAGTAAGGGACACTACTGTGCATAGTAAATGGCTTCCCCAGAGCCACCAGGACTGCTTTGGGTTACAAAACGCATATAAACACATGTTAATGGATACTGCACAAAACTAAGCTTCAAGCTGTGAAACCCAAGATTGGATACAGATGGAGGCTCTTAGAACTGCCGAAAATTAAGAGGAAACTGGATGAGTGACTTAAGAATGCTTTAAATGGTATGAGACAGGGCATGCCTGTAAGTATAATGGAAATAAATACACACCCACACACACCACATCCACCCCCCACCCCCCCCCACACACACACACACACACGAAAAAAGAAACCAGTCCTGTCACAACTGCACTGTCTGCTTGAAATGAATGATCATAATGAAATGTAAATAATTTAGTTAATCTGCAAAAAGTTGTTCCCACAATGGCAACAAGGAAAATACACACATTAAAATTAAGCTGGAGATTTAATGTGTTGTTAAAAGTCAGTGTTAAGAAAGCTAAAAAGCTGCAACAGAAGAGAGAGAAGATGAAGAGAGACTGAGCTGAATCTTCAGTAAGTCATGAGAGGAGCAAAGGTGGCGGAATTGCATGCAAAACGCCCAGCACAACATTCTTACCATCCATACTCCGACATCTGCCAGAGTCTTCAAGCAGTGCAAGAGACGGCAAAGTCCTGACAGTTTTCGTCCTGTTAAAATTAGCTCATTACGTCATGTTACACACTGCAGTGCTTAAACCTCTAGTTAGGATTTCCGGCAAGGTCAGTAACATATTTTGAAGTGTATCAAATACAGCAACTATTCTTGTCAAGACATACATTTAATTTCACAAAGTTTAGGTAACGTAAGAAACAATAAACTAAGTTCATAAACTTTTACTTGGGGGCATAATGTCATTTATTTTGGCCATGAGTTAAGACAAAGATACAGTTTTGTAAGATTCAAACTGTATTCTCAAAGTCCATTGTATTGTAGTGTACTGATCTACTGTAACCAGTCTAGGACAGGTGTGTTAGCCTAGGGCAGGTCTCAGCCTCACCCATACACTGGCAGAATCTGATAGCCACAGTAAGTCACAGAGCCACAACTGTCCAGACAATAGTATTCAGACTAGGGCACTGATTTAGACATTTTTGTTTCCACAGCAAATATCAGCCCTGCTCTGGACATTGTAAGCCATTTAGAGCAAGATATATCTGTGGAACTGAAAAAAATGTATAGTATCTCACCATTAATAGTAATTTAAGAGTACTAAAGCCATTAGGGTTAAGTGAGCATGTTTGTTGACGTGCTTCCCGAGGAACTGTTTATGTGGCAGCTTCATTTTGAAGATGCTGGTCATTTTGCCTCAACTGAACTTCCTTCTGCTGCAAAATTAGGCTGTTCTTTGACCAATTAAGGGACAAAATGCACAAGATTCTTGTGGACAAGAGATAAGCTTGGGGCAAGAGCATTAGGTGAGGACACTGTAAGGCAGATTTTTTGTTTCAACAGTTCCACCAATGTACCTGGAAAAACCATATATTCAGCAACACCGATGTTTTCATGAAGGTATGATTGAAATATATGAGTGTAAGAACATTTTCAAAGATTATGAATACTTATAAATATGGCTGTGGACCAGTTTTCTAATAGCATTCAGAAGTGCTGCATATGGTCTCAGACTGATCAAGCTAAATGATCAACTCCCGCTGCTCCTCTAATTTTTATTTGTTTATTATTACAAGCGGGACAATATTTGCTTCAACAGCTAAAACACAGCCAGTTTATGTCCAATTTGTTGCTAGATAAGGATTGTGAAAACTATACCACTAATAACTGTGGTCATCTTGAATAAGTGAGGCAAGCAATTTTGTCATAATTATGACAAAGAACAAGGAATGACTCTCACCATGTTGGTGTCATTCTTGGCCATGAATGGATTGACATCGGTCTCCGAGTTGACCGTCTGAGGAATCACGTCTGGAGGTAAAAAGCCTCTTCGGTCAATCAAACTGAAACATAACAGAAATTGTTGAGTCATTACATGAGCAAGTGACCCATACTGCATTCTTTGACTTGCTGAAATGTGTAATATTATACTGAGATCGATTAGATGTCTTGTGACTGCAAATACTTGCTGTTCTACTTGTTTTCCTACCATAAAATCCTGCTGTACTGTATGTGTAGTCACCTTTATTATTGTACTGACCTGGGAGGCATGGGTCCACACAGCACCACACAGCAGTTAGTGAAGATACTGTTGTAGGTGTATGGGTTCCCTGAATCTTCTGCTCCTCTTTTATTTGACCAGGAGCCTTTTATCTGAAAACGATTCAAAAATAAAGAAACCGAATTCAACATCAAACAATGTACTTCAGTAGAAAGTTATATATTTACTACATATTTAAAATTCAAAGTGTAATTATTATTAAAACCAATATGTTTCTCATTCTTATCTTATTCCATACTTTATCTGCACTGTTTTGTTTGTTTGCACTATATGTACACTGTGGAATCTGATCTTTGCCATTTCGTCTCTGCATACATGTTCACTTTCACTTTGATGTCTCTATGAAAAAACTGTAAATTATTGTATGCTCATGCTTACATCTTCATTAGTCGTGAGGTTGGAGGCCACCAAGTATGTATGGAAGCCAGAAAGGCCAAGAATGGACCAGATGGAGAAGAAACAAACAACCAGCTCGACAACATTGCAGAAGGGGTTAAGGCTTAATACTAGCGCTGTCAGTAGATTAAAATATTTAATCGCGATTAATCTAATGTTTGCCATAGTTAACTCGCGATTAATCGCACTTTAATCGCACCTGTACTAAATATA
>JBBPDH010000007.1:13888733-13901572 GCA_037974565.1 Clupeocharax schoutedeni
CTCTCTCTCTTTCTCGGCGAGTCCTCTCTCAGTCAGACGGAGCGCTTCAACATTGAATGTAAATACAGCGGTGGCGGCGGCGGCTTCACCACAGTCCACCCGCGGCCCCACTCATCCCCACCCCTACCGCCGGACCGAATCCGGGCTGCACCGCCAGCACGCCTCTGCAGAACGAGTCTTAGTTAACTGGAGGGTCCCGGGTGTGAATTTAACCGACACTGAAAGTGGGGAGGGGGGGTTCTCTTACAGAACTAGACTACAGCAGAGGAACGGATCCCACCAACACGAGGCTCATACAGCCATTTTACCGAGACAGGCTGGAGCATCGAAAACGCGGCCTGGAGTCTATGCCGAGTACGGATCGGACTCAATTGGAGGTGTTTTTTTTTTGGGAGGGGGGGTGTAGCTGGAGGAGTGACGGGAGGGGGGGTGCCTTGACGTTGCATAACAATAAGTAAAGCATTTTCTTGACAACAATATTTAACACACAACAATTTGATTATTTTATGAACAGCACTAATGAACCAAAACGAGTGTATGTTAGATTTCTGCCTTCTTATTATAATTATCATAATGACCCTGTGCACTCAAAGACCTATTTGAATGTTTTTTTTAAAAGCAGCAACTCATCAGAATAACAGGAATGCATTTAACCACTGGCACATCCTCAGTGGAGAGCTTAAAGGTGGTGGTAGCTATATCCTACACACATATTTCCAAACTAATGTGTGCAGGATTTCTCTACCACCTTTAAGCTCTCCACTAATGATATATGAATATTTAAATGTATCTGTGTTATTCTGCTGATATATTAAAAAAAAACTGTCCACAGTAACAGTATAATTATAATATTGCACTTGAAACTAATCATATACATTCAGTTTGTATTATTAAAGCACATATAAGACAGATATGAGAATCATATAATTTTTTTTTTACATTTAGTGAGAGGCCAGAGTAGGATTTCCAAACTACTGTATGAAGGATTTCTATACCACCTTTAAGATCATCACTGAGGATCGCATAATTTACCGAGGGGCCAGTGTAGAAAAGCTAGAGTGAGCGAGAGCTGTGCTTATGTTAGGCAGAGGAAGGCTGGTGGTGGGCTGGACTAGTCTGCATACAGGAAGTGAAAATGAAAAAAAAGAGAGAGAGAGAGTGAGAGAGAGAGGGGGTGAGAAGTAAATCAGATAAACCACGGCAAGCGGTTGAAAGGCAGAATACATTATCATCACAAAATAACCTCTATCTATTTATACTGTGGTTCGGCTCGGACTCTGAAAGAAACAGGGCCCGAATCTCACGGGAGAAAATATTTCTCTTTAGAAGAATAACATGGTCTCTTGTTCCTCACATCTCTCTCTCCCCACCCCCTCTCTGCTCTCCCCTTCTCTCCCTGCCTGGCTCTCTAGCTGAAGCCTCGCTGCTTGCAAAAGAAGCACAGCTCTGGTGCTGAGCATGGGGGATGGGCAGCACAGAGAAGCTTTAATGCAGTGAGTGTGGAGCTGAGAGGAGCTGCTGCCGGCCAGCTCCAGCCTCAGCCTGCGAAGGAGGGAGATCTCTTCATATTTTTCCTGAAACAGATGTCTTGAAGGCCACATCTTTAGTTTAGGCTTTGGAGATTTTGTTCTCCATATTCCCACATGAAACAACCCAGTAAGAAAAACATTCAACCCAAAACAAATTTCATCCAATACTTGTGATGTTTAGTGAAAGAAAAAGAGAAAAAGTGGGCTATAAATAAGATGCTTTGAAGAGTGTTGCATCATTACACTTCATCATTACATTGCAATACAGTACAGCATTACAGTACCACTGCAGATGAAATACATTCCATAAATACTTAGTATAAATGATATAAATACATAAATTATTGAATAGGAGTAACACACACGCACACAACGTGTACATATATACACAATGTGTGTGTTGATTTATGTATATATAATTTCAGATAGGCACTTTGGTTGAAAATCTATGCTGCAGGATGAAGGCTGAGCGTCAAATTTTCTTTCAAAGTATGATCCCAATACAGGTGCAATAAGCCCTGTTGATATTTCTGAATTTAATAAGAACCATTTAAAGTATCAGGCAGATACTTTCAGAATATTTAGTATGTCCTGTAAATCTCATATCAAAACAACCTTGACATTAAAAATGCCAATAAGCTACACCAAGGCGAAAGGGAGGTGACTGCTTTGTGGAACCTTCCATTCAATCAGTGGTTCATTCAGTTGCTGGTTCTCAGACACACCCCCACACAGGAATCCACAAAGTAACCAGAGCAGACACAGGGAAGTTGGTCCTTGGCCAGCAGGTTGCTGGGCAGCCGTGACACACACAAACTCTCTGAAGTGTGCTGAGGAAAGAGGTAGCGCTCTGGGGGAGCTGGAGCTAGAAAGCAGTGCTGGAAATGTGTTCACGCACCCTAGCCCCCACCCCCAGCACACATGATAAACCTGCAGAAAATAATAACACATGGATATGGTACTGCCACAGGCCTTTTTCTTTTTTTACTTCCTAAAGACAAGATTTAATCATTAGAAAATCAAACATTGCTTACATTTCCCATGACATATCATTTCTTCATATATCATTTGTTACTATAACCTTTTAGTGTACATTTAAAATCAGTGTTATCTGTTTGCTTAATCTTCACCATAAGGAAATGTGTTTTTCCTTTCCTAAATCTAAAAGGAAGGGTGATAAAAGGACTGGGTTGCATAAGATAGGGTGGCAAAAAAATGATTTATTGTACAATTAAAACAAACATACCAACAGGCAAATCCATATAGAGATAGACTTTCATAGAAAAAGGAATAAGACCTTAAAACGGGGTGGAAATTGTATTTTCTTTTTGTCAAACTAGTGCAATCACAAGCCTAGTAAGGCAGAAACAAATTTCACATTGCTAACTCCTTCTGCCTGTCTGGCTCCTGTTTTTGCCATGCAGGTCACACTAAAACGTGGACTGGATTCTGGACTGAGACAACAGACGCTGCTTTGCATCATGTCCTGTTTGCATTTACTGCTTCAAGGTCCAAAATCCGAGCACTTACAAACCCGACTGAAAAACAAAATAAACAATTCATAGGAATAATGTCAAAACCAGATGCCGAAGCATATGTGAAATGAGGCACGTTTACAAAAAAAGCTACATAATGTGTCACACACTTGCAGACATCTGAGCCAAGACTTCAACTGTAGTTCTGTTTATCCTCCTTCATTACTCAGAGATACAGCTCAAGTCAGTAGCAGTCTAGCTAAAGAGATACACTGTGGATTTACTACAGGCATCCCACACTCTGTTAATGGTCCCAGTGCCTATGGTATAATATAAACGCCAGTTAGGGTTGTGTCCACAGTGCATACTGCATGAGGGTCTCTTGTGTACTTTCCCATTTCTGAACGTAATGCATATGACAGTAATTTATATATGTCATCTGTTAATACATGTATGTGAAGTGAGTAAAGGATTTAAAGTAGTTGCAGTGAAAAAAAATAAATAAATAAAACTAATACCATACGTTTATTATAAGAAAGACATAAAACATTTATTTATGAAGATCAACGAAATACTAAGATGGGCCCAGATTATAAATATATTTAGTTTACATTACAATCGTATTTGAATTGGACTTTAAACAGTAAAATAAAAAAAAAGACTCACATGTAAGTAGGCTGAATGAAAGTGATCAATGTCAGTTACTCTCAAGTATCTATAGTAAATTATGTCATCCTACTTTTGACTACTCTCGCTTCCGTAAAATATGGAACCATAAAACAACACAGAGCACCTGGTGGCCTGGTGGTTAAGGATTTGCCCCTGCAATGGGAGGATAGTGGGTTTGAATCCCAGGACGGCCAGTAGGACAACTGAGGTACCCTTGAGCAAGGTGCTGCCCAAGCACTGCTATGCTCCAGGCTGCCCGCTGTTTCATGTGGTTAATGAGTTAAATGCAAAGAACAATTCGGTATGCATGACAAACTATTGAACATTTTTTTACTTTGCTTATGTAATGTAGATTATTACCTTTAATGTCTACATTGTATTTCACTAGCAGTAAATACATGCATTGTTGATCACGGTGGGGCTATTTTTGAAAACAATGAATGTGATCAATATTATTCTCACATTGCTATTAAAATGATTAAAAAACCGTTTTCACTTGAAAGTTGTTTTAAGTATTTTTAAATATATGATCCATTTCGCAGCTGAGAGATCTAGTCCGGGTTTTAGAAAAGCTCCGCTCCACAGAGTGCGCTAAGAGGCGAAGCACTGCTCTTTAGACCCACGTCTACATCCGCGGATCACACAAGTATGCGTTAAGATGATTATTCGAGAAAAACCCTTAATAGGCCGTGTTGTGACAGAGGTTGTACAGAGTACATTGGTATAAAACGTATCAAAACTACAATCTTCCAAGGGCTCGAAAAGACAAGTTCTGAAATTACGAGGCACTATGTAACATAGTTGTCATCTCTCCCTCGCATGTACAATGCATTCCTGTGTTCCTCCGCGGGTGATGGGGCCTTTACAAGGTCCACGCTGCACATGATGGGGAAGGAGGACCAGCTGTAGCAGCCTCTCCCCTGCATAAGTGTGGGACTAAATCTTAAGGGCAAGAAGGGTAGTTTGATCATTATATTCGTATATTTAAGACAAATATTTAGGCCTGCATAAGATTTAATACGATACAGCTTTCCACTGCCTGCAGTATTCATTACAGGATCTGGGGTCCCAGTCACAAACACAGTGAGCCCCATAACTTTGGCATTTCTTTCAAGAAATGGACAAACAGTGTAGACCAGCTGTTGAGAATCATACACTCTCCATAGATCTACCCGAAATTTAAAGACCTTCACATCCTGCTAAAGTAATCTTTACCTACGTGTTGTGTGACAGCACCCTCTGGTGGTCTACCACTTTGCACAATAAATATTTGCACATTTTACTATCATTTATAGCAAAATTGTTCAGAACTGTCCACACACTCTTATTGTTCAAGACTTATTTATGCTTATTTATTTTTACTGTTCGGTATGTCGCACAACGTCTTTTGTCTGTTGCACCATGTGTCCGTTGTGGAACCAGAGCTCCACCATTTATTCCTCTCTGTATACTTGTATACATCTGTATACATTTTTAAATCATTCACTTGTTGTTTTTTAACCATTTAAATGAGGTTAAATTTAAACTGAACTGTATCAGACAGACAGACAGAGAGGGAGAGGGGGAAGCTGTGTAAAAGCGCATATTTACTAAATTTAAATTTTTTTTTAAATTACTAGATGAGATATAAATGTAGTAAATATAGCAAGTCTAGAAAGAAAACCAGCTTACAACATTAGATACAAATAAAATACATTTTTTATTGAAAATAATATCTGCTATTACTATTACTGTAACATGAAACTGGTCCTAGAGGTTTGTCTGTTTAATTAAATACCATTTTAGAAAGCAGTTAGATAAACCCTTTATTAGAACAGACACAGTTACAAGTCCATGGCCTCTTCTTCCAAAGTCTTTTTGTTGGGTTCCATGTATCTCTCTTGTACTCCAAGAGTTCTGCAGTAAAAAGTTAAGGCAGATGTGAACGTACATTTCCTATTCTGGGGAAATCAGTGTCGTCTCTTTGAAGACGCATTAATTGAAGAAAAAACAAAGAACACAAGGAATCAACAATACGAGAAAAGGATTGATCTAGGCAAGGATACGTGCTGAACTGAAAATCTGCGCCCACAGCAGTAGACATCATAGCCTGCAGGTTCCTTTCCTCCAGATCACCAAAGCAGTATCCATTGGCCTTGTCCACAGTACGCAGGACCTGCGTCATGCTCTCCCTATCCTGTTGAAAAAGCCACAGGTAAAGAGTGAGGATTTTAACCATCTGTAATGAAGCTGAGGCTGTAGATACAGTGCCAGAGAGAGAAAAAGCACCTGCCTGCACATTCAGAGGTACAAAAGACACCAGGCTGTAGTCCTGAACCACTTCAGCCAGCTTCTTATTCAGTTGATGGAATTTCTTAAAAAACGGGTCAGAAGCCAGATGTTCCACCAGGTATGACAAGTCCATAACCTCCGTGTAGAAATCAAGGTTGAAAGCTAAACGGTATTATAAGATGAGGCAAAATACATTTGACTATACTGGCTCACAATATAAAGCAAAGTCACACATTAACACACCACATCACACAGTGTAAACAATGTGAAACTCTTTCTCTGTATTCAACCCTTTCACCAAATGAAAAAGTGGGTAGTAAACAATGGCACCCGGGGAGCAGTGTGTGGAAACGTTACCTTGCTAAAGGGTACCTCAGTGGTCAAACTCTCTGATCTAGGGGGTACCTCCATGACTACTAGACCACCATCTGCCCCAGACAGTTGTTGCTAACAAAGTAATGTTGGCTTCATACCCATACAGACCACATGCCACCATACCCATCATGCCAGACATGAACAATATCACAGATCGTCATAAACATCTACTCACCCAGCTTGCCATATTGCTCAATAAGGTCCATTTTGGAGAGCACGTTGACATGAGGCAGTTCCACCTGGAGCATGGTGGACAAGGAGGTGCAGAGCACGGAGATGAACTTGGCTGGCTCGGCACAGTAATGGGAGTCCACGAGATGCACTGCAGTCAGCTACAAACATTTATAAGGGTTACTAGAGGAGTTTGTAGCACATGCCCCCACCTTCCACTAACTATAATTTTTCTGAAGACCTGCTGTATTATGAAAAGAGCTGTAGTACGTTATACAAGCTCAGCTCACTATTATTCCCACTGCCATACACCTACCGAAGCAGCTACAGGTAAAGGGAAAAATGTACAGATTTATTAATTTATTAAAGAAATGGCATACCAGTATGCATATAATATCAAAAGCTTTCTCAAGAATTCTTCTACAATAATAAAGAAATAATCATGATAAATAATACACTTTCAGAGCAAGGGGCATTTCAACAATTCTACATTACATATCCTGATTACGATCGAAAATTAAATACGGTATTCTTCAGTATTCTATACCACTCCTCTTCTATGTGCACGTTTTGCTCCTGTTTGCAACATTTTGGAGTAGGAAACGTCCAGTCTTTTGGATGAATGCACTTCCAAACGAAGTATTTTCTTGTTGAAAGCTGAAAATGAGATTTTACTGGGGCACAGCACAAAAATACAGAGACACTGTGTCTAGAGACACCCCCGAGAGTTACTGATCAAATAAATGAATCTGAAAAAAAAAAAATCAGGAGAGCAGCTTTCATGGTCTTCCCTTTATTACTCACCCTGAAATTCCACTTGGACAGGTGGGCGAAAATATTTCTGATGGAACTGTGATGAGTGTAGAGCTCCACCTGACCAGGACAGTCAAAAAGAAAGTAACAGTCATGATGCTCCTTCAGCTTCAGCTCCAGCCAGTCCAGATTGGCCTCCAGGTACTCCATACAGTAAATAAGACCACCATTGGGGCCCAGTTTCAGAGCCTCCATTACATCATCTAGGGTAACCAGTTCTGAAATGTCCACACTGCATGTGTAGGGCAGACCGTCGTTTGCAGGGTCCAGGTTTATCACGACCACCTTACGGCCCAGGTGGTTCAGGAACTCGTGCATTGCACGGCAGTAGGTGGTCTTACCTGAACCAGGTGGACCAATCACAACCTGACCAAAACATAAGGGGGACTTTTGGAGCTGTGAGGACATGACTGTGGAGGTTTAAACTCATCAAGGCGCAAACTAAACACAAAAATGAAGAAATAATGAACATTAATAATAATCATGTATAGTCTACTTTAAACTGAGAAAAATTGCGAATTAGGACAGTGAGAGGTTGGTTTAACTCTTAATTATTCGCAAATGTAGTTAATATTATTTTGCAAACAAACCACAAAACATGATATTAACGAGATATAAGGACACATGTTGTAGAATTAGACGATAAAAACGACTTCCACCGCAGCAGCGCATACTTAAAAAGACTAAACTTAGGCACAGAAATCAGAAAGAACAACTGTACAGACATTTAGAAGTAAAACACGCGTAAAAACACCCAAATCAACTACATCTCCTACACGAGAACACACACCGGATTACCGTCTCAATCGACTTCACAATAAAAGTCCAGAAGCAAGAAGCTGTGTGCCTGGGGAGTTCACACGCTATCACACAACAGTATATAAAAAGAATACTCCTAATTTAAAGTACATTCATTAGTAGTAAGTCGTAGTACATTAAGAGCAATTAATGAGTGTTTCTGAACACTACACTACACTACACTACACTACCTAACCAACATTACAAGGCATGCTTCCGTTAATCAGCTCACAGCATTAGGTTCCACCCTCCTTAAATTTCTTTTTGTAATTCATATTTTTGTTTAGAAAAAAAATATTAAGTCCACTAAACAGACCCTCACAATGGTGATGGTGGTTATTTGCCATTCTGTGCACTCTTGCTTTTACCAGAACATCCACAACCAACTTGAATTATAGACTATACACTATATGGCCAAAAGTAATGGGACGCCTGACCATTACAGCAGCATGTACTTTAAAGACTTTGCATTCAAACCAGACATATGCATATGGAGTTCATCCACCTCTGCTATAAGAGTTTCCACTCCTCTTGGGTGGCTTTCCACACGATTTCGGTGTGTTTCTGTGGGAATGTATGAACATTCATAGAGCATTTACAAGGTCAGACACTGATGTTGGACGAGAAGCGCATTTTGCGTTCCACTTCATCCCAAAGATGTTGGATGAGGTCGAGGTCAGGGCCTGGGACATAGTCATGGGGAAGTAAAAAAAGGCCTGCCTTCCCTAAACTTGAAGTAAAGGGCAAACCTAAATTCAACAATTAGGAGGTGTGTCTCAATACTTTTTTTTTTTTTTTTTTACATATATCAACCCTTGTTATTAGTCAATTACTGTTCTTCAGACGATGACACCCCAGTGACAAGACTTTCTTGTTTTGTTTGTCAAATCTCGTCTTGTCAAACGTGCTCTTATAAAATGAATAAATGTTTCAATAATAAATAAAATTACAAATATTACAAATAATGTCCCAGTCCAAAGAAAATCATGCAAGTCCATTTTTGTCTTTGTCATTTAAATACAGCAGCTGTCCTTTTAATGATGAACAAAACAATGGAAATTGCTTACAATAATTTAAAAAAATAAAGATTTCGGAGATAATTTTCTTTTTGCTGGTTGCATAGGTAGGTCTAGGTCAGTTTTGAAAAGAAATCTCCCTCTTAATTGCATGTAACTGGTTTCTGTGTGTGAACCATTATGTCATTTTTTCAAGATCAGATTGGAGGCAAAGCAGCACTGAAGTGACTTAATAACAAAAAAGTCAATGCCTTACAGTGGCCGAATCACCTTATGACATTAGCTGCAGTTTTCTAAAACTCTAATCTATACAGCAACATGCAAGGCTGTTACAAATCTAAACTACAGTCTTACAGAAAGTGGAAGCTTTTTTAACTGCATTTTGCATATGTACAGATTTTCTTAGTTTTCCCCTCACCCACACATACAGTATCATGTGCTAAAAAAATCCTGTAAATGAGAAAATAATGTTAAAATAATTTTTATTCTTACACTGTACTTTTTTCCTGGAGGTGCCCTTATAATATTTGTACCTAGTACCTAATTAAGACCCTAATTGGGTCTTAATTTATTTTTTACATCACAGTTACTATAATAAGAAAATGCTACAGGCAGAATGCATGGGAATTAATTAAAAAATTTTTTTTTTTTTTAAATTTAAATGCATACATATATTTACAGCTTAAGTACAGATTCTACAATGAGGGATGGAGCCTCAGTCTTCCAAACGATATACAATTATTTTGTATTTTAATGATGGCCATGTCACACAACAGTCCAAAACCTCCCATATGTGCTTAATATGGTTCGGATGCCTGCAGAGGCCATAACATATCATTTAAATCATTTTCATTTGCATCCACCCCTAGTTGCCTGTGGGTTGTGGAACTGTCATCCTGGCCAAAGTTGATCAGTCAGAATAACTTTGTATTTATATGCAGTGGATCACCCAACCAGAAATGTGTAGTCAAAATAACTCATGCGTGAACTAGTCAATCGTATTGAAATGATTTTGAAATTATGAGTCCACAGTGGGACCCTTTAATCTTAAACTGAACGAGTGGGAAAAAAGAGGATGTTGAATTATAATACTGCTGGAAATTAATTCAGTTAAAAGGTTTGGTTCAAATCTTTGCATATGCTCCTAACCACACATTTACATAAGGATCATTTTTTTAGTCACCTGAATCATCATCTGCTTTTCCTATTGCTTTAATGCAATAGCATCAATGAATGTGCATTTTCCACCAATTTCCAAACCAGTTTACCAACATCTTCCCCATAGATTTAAATTTAAAGTCATTGTTCCCATTAAAATATGAGTCATGGTTTTCTAACCAGAGTCCCAGCCCCAGTAATGAGTCACTTAGGTCTTTTCCTTCGGTCATATTAATCCAAAATCAACTGAGGTCATTCAGAATTGTTAAATAGGCCACGTTAAACTCATGCTAAATTTACCATCCCGTTACTTCAGTCACCAGTCTTGAAGCAGCTAAGTTCATACTACCACCACCTAGTCTAATTGTTGGTTTGATGTTATCATGTAGATGTAATGACACCCCATCCCCACCACTGACCTGCAAAAAATGTCATAATATAGAAATCTTAGTTAATTTTGCTTATTGTTAGAACCATAAAACTGCTCTAATATCACGGTTTTCGCATAATATGCAGAAATTTCAGTACAAGGACAACCCCTATAGCAACACAATTCTATTTACATGGTTTTAAAAGCATTTGAGTTGCAATTGTTGTTACTGGTCTATTTTTGCTTGTTTTAAATAAACCTGTCTTGACAGAGAGACAGCATGTTCAAATAAAGCAGACAACCCCAGTCATGACTGCCTGTTTTTATTTTTCAGTACAAAACATCTAAAATAGGATTTTAAAACCCAACATTTTCAAGCAAGAATGTCATTACTGGTGGACCAGAATACAGTCAAGCTGTCTTAGTTTACAGGGCAACAATGAAGACAATTCACTGCTATGTGACACTGAAATGATGTCTACAAATTCAAAAATGCTTTTCAATCATTTAAACTTAGAAACGATGAGTGAAACAACACCCACATCGACAACATCCAGTATATTTACAGAGAGAAAACCTGGATGTAACATTTATTGACAAATTATCCAAAATATATTTACTCTGGCACTGAGCTCTTAGTTTGAAAGCACTACACTGGGCAGAGCCAGACATTACAAAGCTGTCTGATAGAATGCTTGTGCTGTCTACCTGAGAATCAGAGTTATACACAGAAAGAAGTCAAGCTGAAGCATATCAGTGTATTTCTTAATAAACCTTGTCTGTGACATAATGTCCAGTCAAAACCGTTTTAAAAAAGAAAAAGGCCCATCAACATCTGGGTCAATCACAGCAATCTTAATTATATCGTCAGAAATCCTTTTCAGGGCCCAATACAAAAAAAAAATACTTTGGTGAACAGAGATTTGTGACTACTCATCAAGGCCTTCATCGTCATCCTCCTCCTCCTCCTGTTCTTTTTTAGCATCAACTTCAGCTGTGTCAGAAAATTCATGTAAGAGGACATACTCCCGGCTGCTGAAGCCAAATTTCAGCACATCCTTCTCCTTGAGCTCGTAGTAACGCTGCGGGTCGATGCGTTGATTGTTCAGGTAAGTGCCATTGCCTGAACCAAGGTCAATAATGTATGGTTTCACTCTCCTGCCTGTGGTACCATCCGGTCGTGTATGCTCCACCAACCTGTAGAGAATAAGAAATAAGTGGCTATAAGCACTGATTGACAAAAATATTTTACATAATGTGTTTTTTTTTATTTTTATTGTAGCTTTTTATAACCCGAATCACATACATTCCCCACCACATTTATTTAATCTTTTTCATTATCTGTCCCTAAAGCATAGCTACCTTTTTAGACAGGTGTTGAAGTGTAGCTTTTACAGACTGTTATCAAACGACAATTTTAAACTGCTACTATCTTACAAACGCTGCTACAAGTTGGATTTATAATTGTGTTGGCTTTCAAGTTCTGACACTTGTTACAATGACAGTGGTGAGCATTTGCTGGCAAACCATACAAAATCGCTCTTTATGGGTAAAGGATAATTCTCTACACATACTCATAGATAACTACAAAATAGTTATAGAAACTCTCCTCACCTGTACTGAAACACAGCATGCTGTTTAGAACAGGATGGGTGGTCAATAGGTATGTCTGCTATCTTCCTTTGTCTTCCAAGGAGATATGCACTCTGTCGGTGAATGTACATGACTGGAAGGGGCTCATCATTTTTGAAGGGGTACAATCGCCAGCGCCTTTTAGGAATCCGGGCCTCAGGAGGCTCATTATACTTAATAACAACCCCTCTGTATGTGTTGGTGTCCTCTACCAGCGCACCTGAAAGCTCAAAGTTGGGCTTTTCTTTCTCAGTGTTTTCAGCAGGCTCTTCATCTTCACCGCCGAAGACATGAGTCTCGGTTCCACTTTCTTCCTGCTGCCTATGGCGGTTTTCTCGCCTGCGCTCATTATGGCGTTCCCTTTCTGCTTCTTGCTGCTGGTGTAAACGAGCATCCCGCTCACGAGACCTTGCTCTTCTTCGATCATGTACTCTTTCACGCTCATCCTTTTTCACCCGCCGCTCATCTGGCCTATTGTCTCTTTCACGATGATCATCTTTTTCCTGTAACAGAAACCACAGATTATGATTTGCATTGTCATTAATAAATAAGTGAATTCAGC
>JBBPDH010000007.1:13920901-13932996 GCA_037974565.1 Clupeocharax schoutedeni
ACACACACACACACACACACACACACACACACACACACACACACACACACACACACACACACACACACATATAAAATAAATGATACAAAATGTTTCTGCTGGCACAAGGGTTCAAATCCCCGCACCTCTGAGGTACCTTTAGTAAATGGGTTTATTGTGTGATGAATAAACATTTTACAAATACAGTGGAGGGAAATAACCTCTTTCCAAAGATACAGATGTTTATTATCTCCTGTACAAAACATGCCAGGCTGCTTTGATGATCGTGGTTAAGCTCTTTCCCAACTCCTCGCTCTTGGACACCCGCAGTTTCGTGTTTGTCTTGGACCCGAATCATGTGCTTTTAAATAGTTTTATGATTATCTGGGGTTTTTTTTTTAGATGTGCTACACTGGGGAAGATGGCAAAAGAGTGCATGGCTCCCCAGTACAGGGATCAGAAACCACTGCAAATGGAAAGATGTCACAAGAATGTCATTGTATGAAAGTATAATGACAATGTTCTCTTAAACTGTTAGTAATGGATGTCCTCACGAGTGACTGATTTAGGGCATCCCAGAGATAGTATCTGAACATTGGAGTAGGCACTAACTTATTAGTGGCACTAATAAGTGATCCAGGGTTGAGGTTATTCACGAACTGAATTTATGAATGCAAGGTTTTCAAATTTCAGTGAATTAGGAACTGCATGCAGCTGAAAAGAAATTTGGAATAAAATTGAAATGGGCACAGAACTGAAATCAAATAAACAAAATTTCACTTTATAATATAGTTTGACTTGATTTGCTAAATATCCTGCAATAAATATCAAATGACAAAACATATGAAATAAATACAAGCAGAATGTATTTTGTTCCATGTTATGCATTCTCATTTCTCAAATGACTTATTTATTTACATAAATGTCATATTTTTTCACATTGCACATTACTTTGGATTGCTTTTGTGTATGATTTTGGATTGTTTTGGGAATAATTTGTGTGTGAACTCTGGGCTGCAGTAATAAGAATAGGACATGAAAGTAATAGCAGTGTATTGACTGTGAAAGCAAAAAAAAAATAAATTCTCTCATGTTTCTTCATTAAAGCATTTAGGCCTGTGGCTCTTTTCTCACTCTGAAAAATTACAGCAGCCTTTTCCATCTAAAGACGGACACGTGTTGAAATGAATACTGAAATCCATATGTAGTCATAGCTGATGCTACTTTTCTGATTCTGTTTGACTGAGCTGTTCTCTCAGCTGCTTGAAGCAACATTCACAGAGTTAATCTGGGGTCAGGTTTGCAGATGTGACTGATTCTGAGAGTTTTGGTTTTTGGTTCCTGCTTAATTTTAAAGAACCCATGGTTTTCTGAATTATATGAAATTAAGGTTGATTTTGTGGGCATGTCTTTTTTTACATTTGCAGCAGGAGCGCTGTTAACATTTTGAATGCATACTAGGTGTTGGCTTGTGTAACAAGCCTTATGGATTTGCCATAAGTTCTATTTTGCTAATTTAAAAAGCATTAAACTTGTAGCTCATTTCATGCCTTGACAATTTCACTGATTGACTGAAATAATATTTGTGTCTGTGTTCTGTCATTTGTTTTAAGTATGGTTGATACAAAAAATACAGTTTTTTTCTCAGCAGTGGGCTGAGCATTAACAAAAGTGGACTTAAAATATATATATAACTTGGCAGTCGCTCATTTGTATGACAATTTACATTGTCACCTACTGTTTTTAATTAGCTTTTCATTTTCCTTTGTTTTTAGAGGCTGATATTTCACTAAGATAATTTGTGGTGATAGATCTTTCCAATTGTGTGAGCAGTAAGGACTTCAGTGTATCCAGAAGAGGGCATACATGCATTGGTCTAGTAATTACTTATTCACACCCTGTCCAATATATAGCCTAATGTCCTGTTGATCCTGCAGAGTTTTGTCATTTATCTGTCTTTTTTAAAGAATATTGTGAGTAGTTAAAATATTGAATGAATTTTTAATGTCATAATATAACCTCATAATGATTTCCCCCATGGTTAAGTGTTCCTTACTTACCCACATGTTTATAAAGTAGAAATGTTATTTTTCATCATACACCGTTTACAGTGGCAGTACATTTCCCCAGAGTCCAAGTTTATGCACAGGATCGTAACAACCTTTCGAGGAATTAACTAAGCGGTACAGCACAGGGAGTTTTCAACTTACGCTCAGCCTCAGTCTCCTGCACCAGAAGGGCCCAGACCGTGGAATGTTCTCTGTTTACTTTCACAAGGACAGGATTGAAACTGACAGCATCAGAAATGTGCCGCAAATGCAGTCAAATCACAGACACGGCAACTGCACTTTTTTTGCCAAGTAAATGCCATAGTCTTATTCAACCGAAAGAGAGATGACAGAGAAAGCCTTTTTAATCACTTTCAGATTTTATTTTTCCTTTTAAGACCGTCTTTCTAACAACATACAACATGTAGTAAACATAAAAATCAGGTCAAATTTGAATGTGGTTTTCCTAGGGTTCATAGTTTGATGAAAATTTGAGCGGGAATAGAATTGTGTAATTTTAACCTGTACATGTGAACTGCATGCCCCTTGTTTTTTTATTACTGGGCAAGAAAAACCAAAACATTCTGAGTGAAAGCTGTAAGTGGGTGTATATGAAGAATTGATTTCATGAAGGCCAAGATACATTAAATGCATTCACAATGAAAATTTAATCAGGCATGTATTAGTGGTGGTGGTGGCCTGGTGGGCAGGATACTTGTCTCTGGACCAAGAGCTCATGGGTTTGAATCCTACCTTCAGCACACCACCACTGGGTCCCTGAACAAGACCCTTAAACCCAAGTTGTTCCAGGGAGACAGTCCCCAGTGGTTAGGGAATGGAAGTTGTTTTGGATAAAAGCAGCCGCTAAACGCCGCAAATGTAAATATGTATTTCTCAATCAAGTATCTCAGAAACTACTTAACACAGTAAGTAAATAAAACCAGCATTTTAGTTTCCTGAGTGCGCATTCTGCTACTGCTTATTATTATTATTATTATTATTATTATTATTATTATTATTATTACCTTTTTGCATAAAATCATACAAACTAAGTGGGGAAAAAGCCAGCTTTCCAAATATGTTTGTGGAGCAAAAACTTAACTGGTCTCTCAGACACGAGGCACTCTTGTGCCGACCTTACAGCAGAAACCCATATCAAATTAAACTACTGCAATAAATAGCAGATTTAGTGACCAATCTATATACCAAAAGAGAGTATTCAGCATGTTTAAGATTTTATAGAACTACATAACAGCAGTTGCTGACAGGGGAGCCCCATGTGCTTTTGCACTTTGTCTAAGAAGCTGGAGTGAGAAGTACTTGAAAGATGGCTTGCTGAGACCTCCCACCCATCCCTTTACCCCCAGTAACCTGAGAACTTTACAGCGCAGGAGGGAATGCTTGTTTGTTTCATTTTTTTAATTTCTGGATTGGGTAATGTGTCATGACATCCCTCTTGGTATACACTTAATCTGTTTTCTGTGCTGCCAGCAAACTGCCTAGCGGCCATTAAGGAGAGAGTGATGATGGATTGAGATAGCACTTTCTGAGTTTTAAGCATGTCTGACCTTTTGGAGATTGGACGTAGACTCCTCTGAACACACCAACCAGTGGCAGCTGATTGGTCAGCAGGTTAAGAGCCATCATCAGTCTTAAACTGGCAGTTCTCATTTAATGGAGGAACATTTCAAGTGTAATTCTACATAGATAACAGATTTTCAAACACACACATTTCTGCGTTCTTGTTCTTGAAGTGGACTGTGCAATAGGTAATATGAGACTGGGTAAGATTACTAGTTTCTCTATAAAGACTATCCTAATCCAAATAAATGTTCCTACAAACCCATGACAGTACACAAATCACCCACAACAGTAAAATCACTGACAGGTCAAATGAATCACATTGATGATCTTGGTATAACGGCATCTGTCGAGGCATGGGATATATTAGGCAGAAAGTGAAGAGTCGGTTCTTGAAGTTTATGTAAGGTGATGACCTGGGGCTGGACGGAAGACTATTCCCATCCCTCAAACTCAAGGGAGCCCCATGGCTGGCATCTCTGCTCCAGGTGGCAGGGGGAGGAGTAGGGCACCTCTCACCTCATAATCAATTCTCATCAGGGGTACCTGCCATCTGCCTTATAGTAAGGGCTCACAAGGTTTGGTGTCCCCGGACCCTTTAGCATAGCTGGTACTGGTATTCTGAGCTTCCTAGTATTTTCTAGCTCTTTCTACTCCTCTGTGAGTTCAGGTGTTCCACTTCCCTTCTTTAGCACGCTGTGTGGGTCCAGTCTGAAAGTACACACAGCACCTTTTCAGATAGGTATACACACATCTCTTCTCCCTTCCTTTGTTCCTTCAAGGAACTTCTGTCTGAAGAAACAAAAGTTCCTTGTCCAGGTCCACCACTTCTGTCTTTTTTTGGGCTCACTGCCTGTGAGAGGCTTCATGCTGACCCATGTATCCTGGCTTGGTGACTCATTTCGAGCTCTGATTGCTGTGGATTTTTACCTCATAGCTGCAAACCAGCAAGAGCCCCTACTAATCCTTGTCTACTGCTGAAAGCACATACAGCATGAGCATCAAAACTGGACCAAAGAGCAAAGGAAGAAGGTGGCCTTGTTTGATGAATCACATTTTCTTTTACATCATGTGGGTAGCCAGGTGCCTGGACACCACTTACCTGGGGAGAAGATGGCACGAGGATGCGAAGGTAGTGTGACATTCTGGGCAATATTCTGCTGGGAAAACTGGAGTCCATGCCTTGATGGGTTAAGAGTTGTTTTGGTGGCATGAGGAGGACCTACGCAATGTTACTCACGTTTTAATGTTAGGGTTTATCTTTGTATATCTGTGTACTGTTGAAATCAAGAGCTTATATTTTGATCTAAACTTGCCATGCTATATGTTTTATTGAGCCCTGTGTTTACAGGCTCAAACTTGGATATCATTTGTTTGGATGGAATGCATCCTGTCCTCCCACAACAATATGATGTTTGCACAGATTTACTGTTGGTGGTCCTTTCCCCTGTGTGATGTCTGCAAGATTACGGAACAAATACATGTGTACAAAAATATAACAAGTTGCTGCTGGGCAAATGAGTGGAGCTCTCTCTGCATTTGGAATGAGCTCATAGGTCAGATATTGAATTCTGGGTTCTATGTTGAATTAGGAGCTTTGCTTTGGACTGCTGTTTTCCAGCCTCTGTCAGAAGGGAAATGCTTTGGGTGAGAGGTCAAAAGGGAACCATCTTGTTTCAACAAGCTTGTGGAAGGTCTGTATATAAATACATGATAACATGGAAAAAATGAAAACACTGAAATAAAAAACATTGTTCTTTATTTCTTATTTTCTGGGACTCACAGTACTGTTAATGTAGCCAATAATGAAACTATTATTTCCATCTTTAAGAGAACCAGAACCTATCTTGTTATTTCACATGTAGCCTCATCATTTATGTCCTCTTCAATATATATATTAGGTGCACATATATATCTGTAATTTTCTGGCTGGTGATGGTTAAAATTAACATGCTCATTGAAAGTAATGTAGTATAGGGAAATCAGCTCTGCATAGTTTGATAATCAAATTTAATGACTACATTAATAAGGTCAGATGACATTGGAAACCTGGATTTGAGAAACCATTTAGGCCTAATTGTGGTCTCTAGTTTAACCACAAAGAAAAATGGTCACTGATATTATAAACAATGCAATTAGGCCATTATTCTTTCACTGTTCTTCAGGGTTCTAATGTGCTCTGGGAAGAATTATAAATATTTTCTTTTTGTTGAAAACATGTGAGCTGCCCTCCATTTCTAGACAAATGCCAGATGCAGAGGATGCTACAGGCAAAAAGGTATGCGCCTCTTTCAAATCGACAACACACAGGGGAATAATCAAAACAGGCCCAGTGTCAGATATTCCATTGCAGTGCACAGCCACGTCAAAAGGAAGTGCCTTGCCTAATAATTGTATGTGTGGGTTTGTGGATAATATTTCAGCTCTGCTCATTAGTTGTGGTTCTGTTTTGAATCAGACATGGATAGCCAACGTGGTGAAAGAGTGCTGACTTCAGCTGGTATGACAAAACAAAAGGAGACAAATTGCTGATGGCTAGAATTCTAGTTACGCATGTAACTGTGGTCCTATGAATTCCTAATGATTACCAGGGGTAGTATGAAGCACAGTGGATATTCCTTGTGTGCTTGAGGATAGTTTGGGACCTTTTATCAATGAAGGCATGCAGTGACATGATAAGGGATACCTTAAGAAAATAATATATTGTAATACACTGCCCTCCATAATTATTGGCACCCCCTGTCAGGATGTGTTCTTTAGCTTCTAATAAATTCAGTTTTGATCTAATATAGGACCACAATGAAAAAAAGAGGAAAATCCAACCTTTAAATGAATTGCATTTATTTTGGGGCAGTTGGGTAGCCTAGTGGTTAAGGCATCCGCCCTGCGACCAGAAAATCCGGATTCGATTCCCAAGACTGCTAGGCACCGCTGAGATACCCTGAGCAAGGTACTGTCCCCACACACTGCTCCCCGGGCGCCGTGTTCATGGCTGCCCCCTGCTTCACTTGATGAATGGGTTAAATGCAGAGATTGAATTTCGTGCTGTTCACACTGTGTGCTGTGGTGTGTTCATGTATGACAAAATTGTCACTTTCACTTCAATTATTCAGTGGGGAAAAAATCCCACATTAAGAAATAATTCTTTTACATCAAATCATGTGTGCCACAATTATTAGCACCCCTGATGTTAATACTTTGTGCAACCCCCTTTTGCCAACAAAACAGCACCTAATCTTCTCATATATTTTACAAGATGTGGGAATACAGAAAGAGGGATCTTTGAACATTCCTCTTTGCACAAGCTCTCTAAATCATCCAGAGATCTGCTCCTCTCCTCTGCACTCTCCTCTTCAGCTCACTCCACAAGTTTTCAATGGGGTTGAGGTCTGGGGACTGAGATGGCCATGGGAGGAGCTTAATTCTGTGTCTGGTGAACCATTTCTGTGTAGATTTTACCACATTTAGGGTCATTATCTTGCTGAAAGACCCAGTGATGACCCATCTTCAGCTTTCGGGCAGAGGCCACCAGATTTTGCTTTAAAATGTCCTGGTATTTCAACGCATTCATGACGCCATGCACCCTAACAAGGTTCCCAGGGCCTCTGGAAGAGAAACAGGCCCACCACATCACCGATCCTCCCCCATACTTCACAGTGGGCATGAGGTGCTTTACTGCATACTCATCTTTTGTGTTTTGCCAGACCCACTTAGTATTTGTTGCCAAAAAGCTCTACAGTATCTTGGTCTCATCTAACCAAAGCAGATGGTGCCAGTTGAAGCCCCCAGTACCGTTTAGCAAACTCCAGACGTTTGTGTTTATGATTGTGAGTGAGGTTTTTTCCATGCATGCCTCCCAAAC
The DNA here is from genome assembly GCA_037974565.1 of Clupeocharax schoutedeni. Taxonomy (NCBI): domain Eukaryota; kingdom Metazoa; phylum Chordata; class Actinopteri; order Characiformes; family Alestidae; genus Clupeocharax; species Clupeocharax schoutedeni. Next base: position 13,928,372 of record JBBPDH010000007.1, read on the forward strand.
AGCTTGTTGGTATGTAGATGTAGCACCTGATGGTTGTGTTGGAGACATTGTGACCCCAAGATGCTACAATTTGTTGCAATTATTTAACAGTGAGCTTTGGAGAACTTTTTATTTCTCTTACCGTCCTCCTCACTGTGCGTGGAGACAAAATAAACTTGTGTCCTCGTCCAGGCTTGTTTCCCACTGTTCCAGTTGTTTTAAACGTCTTAATGATTCCTCTGACAGTAGATATGTGCAGGTGCAGGTGAGCGGCTATTTTCTTGTAGCCATTGCCTGACTTGTGAAGGTCAACACACATCTGTCTTACTTGAATGGTGTGTTCCTTTGTCTTTTTCCATGTTGAAGAGTGGATAAGAGCAATGGCCTCTGTGTCACCTCATATTTATACCCCAGGGAAACAGGAAGTGATTAATTACTAATTAAATGTTCCTAGATACTCTGATCAACTTTGTAAACTATGTAGAAATGACAGAAATACTTCAATTACATTTATTTCCTAGGAAATCTTTCATTCCTACTCACTCTTTGAGCTTGGCAAAGGACAGTCGAAGAAAAATATCAGCAATGTCACACAGAACAGAGTTCAACAAGGATGAAGTTGAGGAAGCATGTGGTATTACTGCTTATGCCAACATGTGATGAGCGACCATGTTGACTTTGCAAAACTGGGAAAGTGTGAAATATGAGGATCAAGCAGCTGCTGTAGAGAAATTTGTCTGACTATGGAGGAGCACCTTTCTCTTAGGCAAATTTGACACACATGCGTAGCTTCCTGTGTGTTTTAGCTGAAGGAATCGCCAGTAGACGTTTTGTGTTAAATAAGTGTAAAGTGTTGTTAACAGTGGAGGCCACCACATTATCTTCAGACCGCAATAGACCAGGTCTGCCATAGACAACCTTACTTGTCAGTTTCTAAGCATTCATCCATTATTTGAACTGCTCATCCTTAACAAGGGTCATGGATGGGCTGGAGCCTATGCTAGCACTCATCGAGAGAGAAACACTCTGGACAGGTCACCAGTCCATCACAGGACAGACACACAAAAACACTTGGTAGGAGACCCCGACAGAAGCCCATGCAGACACTGAGAGAACCCTTGATCCTTAGCCACACTGGCTGGGAATCAAGTCTAGAAGGTGACAGCACTATCCACTGCACCACCATGCCATTACAATTTCTAAGCAGTAAAACAAAAACATGCATGGACCTAGACCTGTGGCCAAGATTATAGAGGGCTTAACAGAAATATGGAAATGGTTAAAATGAGTTTTTGCATGAGTTAAAATAGTCTCAAATCATTAATTCATACACTCCAAACCCCTATACCCCCACTCCGAGTCTCCCTAATGAAAGGGTGACCCTTCAGTGCCCCTGGACACTGTCATGCCACTGTTGTGTATGGCTAGAGATTGTTCTTGATTATAGGACTACAAATTCCATATTTGATTTTATATTGCTGCCATCTAAGTTGTGAAGATGACCCTAGACAATAAAAAACAATGCATGCCAGTAAAAACTCAAAAAAAATCTTTTTGATTTGGTCTCATTATTTAAAATTTAGTGGGGAAAGTAACACAATGTTTTTGACTACACTAAAAACATCTGTAAATGGGCACCACCCCAGGTACTTCGTTAAGTAAAGCAGTACAGAGGGGCCAGCTGACAGCGCAGCCAGCTGTAATCAGTTTGTAAGGTATGACATCACAGAAAGGGCCCATGATATAGAAAAAGAAGGTTATACAACATATAAATGCTGTTAAATTTGTAACAAATCCATCCATTTGCTATGTAAAACCTCCAGCACAATAACATATAAATAAATGTCTGTTATGGGCCCTTTTCTTGTCTAAATAGGTGTAACATTTAGACAATGCACAAAAAATGACCACTGTTGTTTGCTGAAGCAGTCAATAGGACCAAAACATTTGCAGTTGTAGAAAGCCAGGGGATTTGACTACAAAAAACGGAACGGTTATCTTTGAGTCTAAATTACCAGGAGTGATGCCTGGGCTGAGATGCTGAATAAATGTTTGGGGACACTTCCTAAAAACGACAGTGATTATACAACTAGGTAAAGCACTGCAGTATGATAATTGATAAATCTGCTTGGTCCCCAAGGTGATGCCTACCTAGTTAATGTATTAAACTCAATAAGTACTCAGTATCGCCTGCATTCCATGACTATACTCATCATGCTACACTCTGCAAACAGGCCAAACAATCTGCCCACACATTCTGCATCCTCATGTATTCTACACCTTATTCATGTACTGACAGATGACTGCCTGTTTAAACAGCATCTGAACAATCTGCAACTCATGGTCACAGAAAAAAGGAAGATGGGAACAAACAATGACAAGAAAAAAACAGTACTGAGAATTTGTTCTGCTAATGTGTTTCATTCTGTTTATTTTGCTCCACCTCCTCAAATCCTCCACTTGTTTAGCTCTCTGTTCTCTGCAGCCACAGTTTCGCACTACATAAATCACTGTATTATCTGTTGGCAGAAGCCAAGGTGGGGAGTAACAGAACTGTGCATGTCAAATGAATAGTGTTTATGAGAGACCACCACATGTAATCCACTGTGTAATGGAAGATAACTACTTTTCAAAATGAGACTGAACAAAGTGTCCTCAACCGAGGAAGGAAGATTTATTGAGGTTTGCTTGTACTTCTGCTCAGACATGTAGGAATTGTGTAATAGTGTATATATATTTTTTATATTGCATATTCCTCAGAAAGGTCAAACAGCTCTTTTTACAGATTTGACATAAGTGTACTGACATTGGAAATTAAAAAAAATAATCAATATGTTTTTGATAATTTGCCTTTTATGGGGTTGTGGGTTATGTATATATATATATTGTTTATATATATTGTTATATAATCAATACCTATATATGTTTCACAAAAACATAAAAACTATTACACATTCCTACATGTCTGAGCAGACAGCTTTGAATACAATCAAACCCCAATATATTTTCCTTCCATCCTAGCATTATGGTATATTTTTTCATATTCTTAATAAATGTGAAAGAGCCCTTTAGGGCTATTATAAATTAATAATTTATTCATTAATCTGGTACTCTTATATTAGCAATTATATTTGTAATGCCTTTTGTATTAATATTCTGCAGATAAGTTTTGCTTTTTACTTGTTTCCTCTCAATTGCAAAATGGATTTAATGAAACACATTGGAGTCATTACTGAAAATACATACAGAAAATCTAAATAATGTTGGTCTTTTTGGCTAAATCAAAAACAAAATTAAAAAAAAGTGGAAGGAACACAGAAAAACAAGCACCAAGGTCACTGCAGTTACAGCAAATCAACGTTCCTGGTGGTTCCCTGAGCACGATGTTTAAGGAATTCCACTCATTTAAAAACTCTTTTGGTCTTTCCCTAAGAAAAGTGCACGAATTTGTTTTGATCTGTCCTGGTATGTCAAATAAAACAAATCATAAAAAGCAAGAATGCAAGCTATCCTGTTGTGTTTAAAGCAATAATAAAATAATTACCTTCTGATAAGAAAAATATGTGTGGAAAGAGTTTCTCGGAAACTCAGTGCTAATCTAAAGTGAAACACGAAAATGATTCCTCACCCGCAATCTTGATTTCCCGAGCTGCCAGAGCACTTGCTTAGAGAAACTGGCAGATGTAGGTCTGTCTATACCTTGGCCAAAACAAACAAGCTCTTTCCTCTTAAAAGACAGACAATGGACTGTCATGAAGTTCAGATCTCTCCACAGTGTGTCTGTGTGTTTGGTCTGTGGCATGAGAATCTGAAGGCTGTTCGTGAGAATAAGACTCCGAATAGCTGGCAGGGCATCCAATACTGAATTGAAGCTATTAGCTTTTAAAGATGACTAAAAATAACAGGCAACACACAGTCTTAAAATAAAGATTTATGATAAACAGTTGCTTTTTATTATCTCAAAAACCCACCTATTAACCCTCCTGTTATGTTCGCTTCTCAGGAACACCAATAATGTTCCCGGGTCAATTTGACCCGGGGCATGTTTAATTATCCAAAAGTTTCAGAAACCAAAAAATCGCAATAAACATTGGTATTACTTCATTATTAAGTCAATTACTAAACATTTAAATCAATATTTGGTGTAATGGTGCTCTTTACCTCTCACAGATCATGTTTCAGTGAAGATAATTCACTTTTTTTCATGAAAATTGCATTTAAAAGCTTTTTTACATGTACATTGGAATTAAATATAACATATAAACACTATAGTTTTACATGATATATATTATTTTTTACATGTTATTTAATAATTTTATTTAAGTGATATAGTTAGAGTAACATGTGATTTATTTTCTGTTCTGGGTCAAATTGACCCTCTGAAATCAAGACAAGTGACACTTTTTTTAACCAGAAATGACCAGAAATTAAAGCAGAAAACAACATTAGAACACTGTGTGTGTGTGTGTGTGTGTGTGTGTGTGTGTGTGTGTGTGTGTGTGTGTGTGATTGGGGGTGAAGTAGGTCACGCAGTTGCAAAGAAACAAATAGTATTTTACATTTCTGACACTTTTAACCTTCATTTTGACTGCCCGGGTCAAATTGACCCGAACATCATCTATGTAACATAAACATGCAGGGGGGGT
>JBBPDH010000007.1:13934133-13944916 GCA_037974565.1 Clupeocharax schoutedeni
ATCCTTATTAAGCCAAGCACAAGAAGTTTCATACTGAAAAATTACTTTTAACTATTTTTTTTAGATTTTTAAAATTTTAAATGGGTCAATTTGACCCGCAACATAACAGGAGAGTTAAAAAAGCATATTTATTAAGTCCTTATACCAGAGTCAATAGCATATGAAGAGTTTTGTTTTTCTTTCCCAAATGAGCCTGACTGGTATTCTGTATCAAAGCCTTCAGTACAATCCTTGTCCAGAAGCCCTAAAGTAGCTTAAGAGAGTGGAGGGTTCTGACTCCAGAGTTTATCAGCTGCCCTTTAACTCAGATAGGAACAACAGAGCAGGCCATTTTTGCTCTTGGAGATGTTGTTATTGACACAGACCTCTGTTCCCCCTGCACTATCTCGACTGCAGGCCATGACGTGAACCCATCACTCCAGAGGGCTCTGCTCAAGGAAGATCAAAAGAGGCCACACACCACACAATTTTTTCAGGTGACAGCACCATTAGAGCTGCATATTCCTTTCTGTTCCCACAATTTATTCAACAGGCAGACCATAGAGGCGTTTATTTACCCCTTCCTTCGTGACTTGAAATGATCCAACTGGGTGAAAATAGAAATCCTTACATTTTTTAAGGTTTCCATACAGTGAAATAGTTAAGATGTAAACGTAATCTTTCAGCAGGCTTTGATGTGAAGTGCACCGTTCTAGGGAAACTTACTGAGTAAAAATTTAACTCCAGTGGTGATAGGAACCAGACATCTATAGTGTTTTACGCCAGTAAAAACTACCACATATTGTCACTCTTGGTACCTATTCTTTTAAAGATGACATTTTCAGGAGAAGAAAAAAAGAAAAAGCCTTCTTAACATTTTTGTAAGAATTTAGTGTAGTCAAGTAAATATGAAAAGAGATGTTTTTCCAAGTCATTTGAGCCACTTCTACTAGTTCTTCCATGACAAACTGTAAATGGATGGCAATGGAGTTGCTGTGTTATGATCATTTTAATGAAAGTAATTAAAGACAGAAAATGTTTGGTTTTGTTTAGTACTCAAACCTCTTTTTTCGGTCACTACTATTTTAACAAAAACTCTGGAGACATGAAGTTAACAGATCACTTGGGAGAAAAATCTACCCTGATTCATTTTGCCATGACTGTAATTTGAGATATCAAGTATGAGACATTTGAGCAAAATTTTCCCAACATATGTCACTGTGGGTACAATCAGTATCCAAAATAAGTGCATGTATGCTATTATTTCTTCATTTTTTTTTCAAAAGAAAAAGAAATCCTTCAGCTGCCAACAGCTCTAAAAATGTCTACTTAAAGAACGTGCAATGAAAGAACTTGGATCAGTATCTGGATCAGAAATTGGATCAGTATCTGAGCTGAAAGACAAAAAGATAAGTGATATTTTGGGGTTTATAGAAGGCTTGGTTGAGTCCTGTTTGGGTTTGGACCCACCTTTAGGAGGAGGTAGTGTCAGATTAACAAATTCATAGGAAAGTATTAATGTGATTCCAGTGCACCGTGCTGGTTGTCAATTCTGTTGATGAGTTATGATGGGAACACAATGAGGCTTATCACACCTTATTTCCACACACATGTTCCAAGTGCAAACGGTGCATTTCGAAGCTACCGTTGCTTCTGCATATACTCAGGAGTTGTCATCTGCTGTGTGTTCAGCAGAAACAATTCTTATTATCTGACCTGAACTGACCTCAGTTTAAAAAAAAGGCCAGTGAGGTCTCTTTTAATAGCTGTCCTGCACAATACCTTTGAATGTGTTTACTTAGTGCTGTCATGGTCCTTTGAATCAAGATGCTACAGCACTAGCTTCATTTTAATGACCTTGGCCAAGGTGGTCATTAAAAAGGAAGTCAGCCATCAGCCGCAATCCCGTTTAACATCTACACTCTTCTTTCAACTTCCATTCTACAGCACCCATGCATTACTTCCTTGCAGCATACATACACAAAGTAAGACAATATATGGAGAAGACAGAATTCTTCTTTGTAGTGTGTCAGAAAAGAAGGAAATAACAACAGATAAAGTGCAGATGAGCTATATTTCTGGTCTGACAATGATACTGAAAATGTTCTGTACTGACCGAAACATGAAATTATCTTTGGCAGGACATGAGACTTCATAAACAACTTCCTGATGTGCTTCTACTGAGCCCTTATGGATCCACAAACATGTAAAATGAATCCAACCATTTATATGACACACTCGATACATCTTTTTTTTTTCATTGGCAAAGTCAATATACTAGAAATGCAAGATCTGAGGATCCGGGGGTCTGAGTGAAGCGCCGTCAAATGCACCATTCCAAGGTCAGAAAATCACCAATAAAGAATAGCTATTAAATATGATGATGATGATGATAACGACAACAATGACAATTACTGATGATGACAATTATTATTAGTAGTGTATCCCTTTTAGTATTGAGGTTTTAATACATATTTATTCATTTACTATTTAGTAACAGGACTAACTCTTTAAACTCTCAGGGTTATTAGATCTTAATGCTCAAACAGATATTCTTAAGTGCAAGCTGGGATATTGTTAAATATAGAGATGAGGTTCTGAAGCTTAGACCTGCCAGTGACTCCAGTGAAAATGTTACTCTATTACTGTTTTTAGTGCCCAATATAAACAAATACCAGAGGAAACAGACAATAAAAGCAAATGTACAAGATAAAATACATAAAATAGAGTGTATATGGAAAAAATGTGATTTTTGTTAATAACACTGAGCTGAGTTGCCGTTGATTGACTGTTCAGTTATGTTGATTCCTAGGCAAAAAAGAAATGATGTTCACTTACTTTTACTCATATTATCTAATTATCTCATTCTTTTATCATAACTTTAAATGTGTTCCTTACAACAAATCCAAAGCTATTAAAAATGTTTAATCCAGAGGCAGCTGTGACATTCCCTGCCAACCACAATATTTCCTTAGATGCAAGCCCCAGGACCTGTAAATTAGAGTGAGGTCCCCCCATGCTTCCATGTGATGAATGACCCATGCCGAATAATGGTGTTTTCTAACCGGGCACGCATCTGCACCAGCATCAACACAGCCAAGTCTGTCTTGCCGTACTTCCCTCCATAAATTCAGCCCCTCTTTTGGTGTAACTGAGGTCATTCTGCCTCCGTCTGCTCAAGCGCTTTTTTGTGAAGCATGCAGAACGACATTTAACAAACCCAGGTTTCAGAGTCTCTTTTTTGCTTTCATGAGTCTGTTAATGATAATAAAACAATATGCAACTCTTTTGTCATATTTAGACAAGGAGAATTTGTGTGTTTTAGACAACATGGGTCTTATCTCACACAGCAGCCTCAGAAGACCACTTGGAACAGAGTGCTTAGTAACTCTGGTATTCATTGGCCTTTCACTGGTCTGTCTTTCACTTTGTCTACACTCAATATGGAGCCCATGCCAACAATTGTACCATTAGAAATTGCCCCAATACGTTGTGGTCAAACAAATGCTGTATGAAATATTTTCTTTTTATCAAGTTTATCTACAAATCCCACAAAATTACAGAGGAACCATCTGACATCAACAATATCATCTGTCCACAATAAACAAATGCCTCCATGAAAATCCCTGCCATACCAAGCATAGAGGGGTATTCAGAAAATAGCACTGAAAAAGGAGTTAGGCCTGAATGTTTGTTCATCAAAAACACTAGTCTTTAGTCTCTGTAAATAGGAACAAAAGGTAAATGAAATTAAGGAAAGGAATTCATATCTACAAACACTTTACATACCTAAACAGAACCAACAAACATGTACTACATTTTTTTGAACTGGAAATTCAGTCTTGCAGAACTATGGTTTAGTGTTTTATCCATTTACATTTACATCTACAGTGTTTGTCAGATGCTGTGATTTAGAATAATGTTCATGAGTGCTTTTTAGTCCACAAGAAATCATGGTCACACTAGTAAACCTAGAGTAAAAATTCAAGACTAAGAATACAGAGATTGAGTTAGTACTCCACCAAGCACCTAGCAGATCACATACACACAAAGAAGTTGTTTGTGAAACTTTTTGTTAGTGAAATAAGTTTGACATGAACATTTTTGTTAAGTGCTCAGTGAAGAGGTGGGTCTTTGGTCACTGTTTGAAGACAGCGAGGGTCTCAGTAGCTCTGATTGTCAGGGGAAGTTTACTTCACCGCTTCGATGCCAAAGCTGAGAAACATCTTGGAAATAAAGTTGGTCAAGTCGAGTTGTGTTTGATGCTTTAAAAGGGCGAGCTGAGAACCGTATAATCTGATAAGTGCTGACAGGTAAGATGGAGCTGGACCTTTTCAGCTTTGTAGGAGAGTGTAATAATTTAAAATTTAATGCGAGCAACAACAGGAAGCCAGTGAAGGGTTTGCAGTAGTGGAGTGGTGTGTGAGAATTCTGGTGTATTGAAGACCAGTCATGCTGCAGCATTCTAAATCATCTTGTGGTTTTTGGAGGAAAGCCAGCCAGGAGTGTGTTACAGTAGTCCAGTATTGAGATGACAAGAAACTGGACAAGTGTCTGAGTGGCATCAGTGATGAGGAATGGACAGTTTTCCTTGATGTTAGAAAGACAGTACTGAGAGACTGTTAATGTGACGAAAATGAGAGTTCTTCGTCTAAAGGAACAGATCACACAGTGCATGGATCTTCAGCTCTGGAATCTTCAGGTACCCTTGACACCACGTAACTGACTGTTTTAGGATAATCCTTACAACAAACTTTACTCATCAGCAATTTGAGAAGCCTTTCATTAGTTGTGTTTTGTTTGTGCAGGGACAACACTAAACTGTAGTTCTAGGGCTCTTCTGGAGAACATTTTTCCTCAAATCAGTGTGTCAGTAATGTCAGGATATAAGACTAATGGTTAAGACTTATGGGCTCATTCTAAAGGAGCGAATTTGCTTGAAGCACTTGTTTAATAGAGGAACATTTTTCCTAGTCCTGGATTGCATTTTTCTTTCAGTAAGGCATTTCTTATCAGAATGCCAGGTAGTCCATTTCTAGGCTTAATTCTTCTCTGTTAAACCACCCATGTAATATGCTGAAAGGAAAGTATGACAGTAATGTATGCAATATTATTATCAAAATCATCCCAAGAAATTCTAAACACTTACCTATTTATGTCTATATATTTACCTATCCATGTCTAAGGATTGCTTTCTTTCAAGTGAGATTAATGTGATATTCCCTTAGCATTGTCCTAAAAACATATTTTCCAATTATCAGAGACAGGAACCTGAATGTTAGATGGATCTGTGTGTCTGAAAGCAGTTTTGGCAAAACTGAAGTGATGATAAAAAAAGAAGCCAAAAAAAGATCCAGCTCAGGAGAGAGACCGAGGTGCAGCCAAGATTTGTACATAAAGACAGTCAATGCGTCATTCATGGTACACTGTTTAAAATATCAAGACCATTTGTTTTGTTGACAAAAAGAAAAAGAACATGTTCTTTGCAGACAAACCAAAGTAGTTGAAGTACTGAAAGCAGGACTTTTCTGCCATTTGTTCATTCTGAATCATGTCTGATTACGATCAATAAAACTGTTAGATTTGAGGTAAGAGAGGAGCTTGTTTTCTTAACATAACTTTCTTCTCAGGACCTTTGTGGAACATTGTTTATGCCTGTATAATGATTGTGTGGTCTCTGGAAAAGTAAATACTGGATTCTTGTGTGTGTGTGTGTGTGTGTGTGTGTGTGTGTGTGTGTGTGTGTGTGTGAGAGAGAGAGATAGAGATAGAGAGAGAGAGAGAGAAAGCCTTTTTTTGCCGTTTGTCTGCCCTTTCTTTTAATGGTCATAAAGATAATCCACACATGCTTTAATTGTTAACAAACTATTTGAAACTCATTATTTTTAAAAGGGCTAGGATTAGACTGAGGTCTTGGACTTAGGTTAAGGGAAGGGTTAGCAATTCAGCTGCATTTCATAGATGTTTAGTTAAAAGTTTATTGTGTACAAAGCCAAAAAAGCCCTGGTCAAAATTGGTCCTGCTCCATCTTACCTCTCAGCAACTGGCCATGGGCCTCACCTTACCGTCTTAGAGCATCAAGCACAGCTTCACTTGACCAAACGCTTCTCAATGGTCTCAAAGACATGCATCAAGACTTTTCTCAGCTTTCGCACTGAAGTGGTGAAACAAACTTCAACTGCCCTTCAGAACTACTGAAACGCTCACTGTCTTCAAATGCCAACTGAAGACCCACTTCTTGACTGAGCACTTAGGATAACAAATACATGTTGATGTTATAAACTAACCAACAATAATTCACAATGAAAATATCTCCAATGTGTGGTCTGATGGAGTACTTACTCTATCTCTGCTTCTGCTTGACTCTTTATTAGCAGCTCTTAATTTTGAATCAAGGCTTATTAGTTTGAAGGACATGTTTTCTTGTCGACTACAGAGCACCCATGTCCGTTGCTCTGGATGAGGATGTTTGCCAAGTGCTATTAAATGTAAATGTAAATAATTAAGACAAAAAATACCTAACAACAATAGCAAAACATAGATCATTTAAGCCAGGCTTTACAGTTATGACTAGCACACACCACAAAAACAGAGAAAAGCCCATTACTGATCCGTCAGGAGCGGGATATGGCTAATCAATTAATTACTTTCTTAACTGGTTTTATTATGCAATAGCAGAGATTGAGCAAGCCCAATCTTTGCTGTCTGCAAATTGAAAGACATAACTAATAATGCAAATTCTATGCATAATTAGTTATGTAATACTTGCTAAGGCCTTAAAATCTAATGTAAGAAAACAAATGTCACATGAATTAAATTCTTCTGAGAGCTGGGTTGAGAACCTTACACACAATAGTCTGAGAAGAACAAAATCTATCAAACAAAGTAGGATATTATTTGTAAGTAAATCATTTGACAACAGTATTTTTCTTACACCAGTTTGCCTTAATCTGTACATACTCATACACATGAAAGACTGCAGCAAAACAGTCTGTATATCCCGTTTCTGCAATACCAGCTGTTTGCGTGTCTGTGAATTGGAATCTTACTAAACATGAGCCAAGTATGCAGTTTCAAAGCAAGCAGTTAGAGGTTTCATTCCGCACAGATCTATGCATTTTGGTATGCTCTTGAGTTCCCAGAGCAGCATTTGCACTGTCACTGCACTGGTTTCCCACAAACCAGCTATAATCTTTTGTAATCTTCATTAGCTATAATGATGAGCATTGCATTCAATCAGGCATCATTATCTGATCGGACAAAGACACATAAATTAAATGCATTTGAACTTTCTGATAAAGTCACGTTAGTTTGATAAACAATCCTTTTAAAATCAGTATACTATAATATTTTGTACATTTACATACATAGGCCTGGGCAGTATGGCCATTAAATAATATTGTAGTATTTTTAGGCTATATTGTGATACACAATATATATCTCATAATTTTGGAAACTTTTCTAAAGACAACTCGATTTAACTCTTTGATGCATAAAATTACACCAATATAATGATTCTAATAGTCCCTTTATTAATGCAGGGACTATTAGAATCATTATATTGGTGTAATTTTATGCATCAAAGAGTTAAATCGAGTTTTCTTTAATTATTCATCTCCACTGAAACATTCTTGCTTATACTGATGGTTTTGATTGAAACAATTTAAACACAAAAAGGGGAAATTCACAACCAAGTTAAATGTAACAAAACAGTACTTATTCAGACCAGGTAGTTGCACATATCAGCTTTTAACATCAAGCTAAAAAAAAAGTAAGTGACAATTTAAATTTCATGTTTGCAATATAGTCATTTACTACATCAAATGTAGAAGCCGTGATGCATCAAGTACAGCATATCACTTAGCCCTTTATTCAGTTTGATTCATTTCAATTTTGTATTTATAGTGCTTTTTTTCAAACAATGCTGTCACAAAACTGTCTGGGCCCCTAGTGAGCAATCCAAGGGCAACAGAGGCAAGGAAAAACTTCTTAAAGTTGGAGGGAGAAACCTCAGGAGGAATTAAGAATCAAAAGGTGAACCCATCCTCCTCTGGTCTATGCGAAGAGTGAAAAAGAGTGTCTCTATGGAGACTAACAGTAGAAGGATATTTGGCAGTCTATGGCTAACAGAGTAGGTATTTAGAGTAACTATCAAACGACTAAATATTTCACTCCTATCTGGACCAGCTTTCAAAAAAGGGGACAGTGGAAGCTAAAGAAATAGTGCCTGGGAAATGTAATTATAATGCAAATAATTATAATGTAAAGTATTTTGTACAATTTTTTTCCTTTCCTTGTCTTTATTGTGAAAACAGTGTTAAGTTCGGTTGGTATTTTCATAAAAAAGTAATGAAAAAACAAAAACAATACAAATGGAGATGGTGACTGGGGTTATCCACCTCCAATAGTCCTTTGTTGGCCTGATGCTCATTCAAGAGCTGTTCATGATCTAAACCTGGCTTTGTACAGCATATATTGTCGTGGTGATCTGGTAAAAAGTGATCCACCATTGTAAAACAGAAAATGTGTGGTTAGATTAAACTAGCTGGCCATGTAAGAAATCTTACTTTTAAGACAGAACCCTGGCATTCAAGAATGTGGTCTTGAGAGAAGCCTAATAAAATTCAAACCAACACTTTAAAAGACTGTCCTTTTCTTCTTATGGGAATCAGACATAGTAATGTTAATGGAACACTTATGGGGGGAAAAGCCTATTTAAAAGATAATTTATTTTGTTTCGTGTTATTGTTAATTCTTCATTTTGTAATAATAGCCTGTGTTAAATGCACAATAAATCTGTGCCTGCGCTGAGTTGAGTTTACAACCACAAATGAGAAGCTACTGTTTCTGGTCTAATCTTCCCAACCAAGGACATCATTACCATATTTCAGTTCCTTTTTGCCAAGTAATAAAATGTTTAGTGCTAGCAGAGTTCTGCTGGAACAATCAAGGATGAACTCAGTGTTTGGACTGAGAGTGGACTTGCCAAGAGATGAACTCATACTTAGACTCCCAGTGGTGACTGAGTTACGTCTAGGTGAGTACATGCATGCGTGTGAATTTGTAGGGAAAGGCAAGAAATATGTTACATGATTGGTTTGAATGCTAGATCATTAAATGTGCTAATCTTCAATGAACAATGACAAAGTGCTTTAGTAACACTGTGAAGCATTAAAGCTCATATCTATTGGTTGTAATATATTACAGATGAAAGTAATGAATTTAACTTTATAAAAAAAGAAAGTGAAAAAAACTGAGGATATGTCTAGTTCAGCATCTGTATGCCTCAAGTTTCTTCCATCTATCTGCTGAAATATCCTTTCTAAAGTAGTGAACTGTTTGTAGTGTAAACATGAAATACAAACTTCCTTAATAAGCCCCCCCTCCCATCATGTAAGAATATTTCTGATAAAGCTGATTAAGCATGCATTAAGCCTGTAACTCCAGCTAACTTTATGCTGCCTTTTTCTGCCTAGCTCACACTTAACGTGTTGAAAGGTATATTTATTGAAGCAAGACTGCGAGAGTTGTTTCACATGGTTTCAATTCATCAGCCAGATTTTACATCTGTTCCTGGTTCAGACAGACAATGAAAAAAGCTTTACTTACAAAAAATGTTTTATTTTATATTAACTTTTCAACAGCGTCTCCAATCTTAATATGTTGTAATGCATGTCCATTAGCTGGGTACATTGTGTAAGTCTGTTTGTAGCATTTTAAAGGAGATTATATTTTATGAGTTCATGGGTAACATATTTTATGTGAGCCCACATCTTCTGATCTAAAATAGCATTTGTTCAGTGCTAGTTAACATTAACAAGCTGGGTTTAATATATTTTACCAGCATCAGTACTTGGTCCTTTTTTTGGTATCCTTGATCCTATTTTTTTGTATTTATCTGACGCATGCAGTATCTGCATTTCTGTACGAGGTTTTTAATGTGCAATTCTATGACGTTCTGTGAAATAAAATATGTTAATTGGTGGCAATGCTGTGGAGTAAAACCTGCATACGCAGAAAAAGCTAAACACTGGAAAGTGTGGTTTGCAGCTGGGAGACGTAACAACAGAAAAGCACCACGTCTGGTCAAGGACCAGGTTTTGGTTTATGTGTATAAAAACAGTTATTTTGTATTTAGGCCACTTTCATTTACAGTTTGAATGAAAAAACTCTGCCGTGTCACTCCAGCATGCTGAATCAGCTTGATAGAAGATAGCTTGCCTTGATCACATGTGGAGCACATTATGTTGGACATTCTAAATTGAACTTTTCTGTTGTTTTTGCTCTGATGGTTTCATGTGTCTTTACCGTTGGCTGTGACGGACCGTATTTCTCACAGCAAGTTAGCCTTTTGAGTTCTTTCTCCATTCAGTTTAAGCAGTAGGACTACCTAAGAACATAATTTTTTTAATTCACATTTTGCTCCTGTTTGGTTTGGTTTTCATGCTATTTTTAGTGAAAAGTACACAAATATAAAAAGACATAATATAAAAATATATATTGGACCTCCTTATAACCTTATGGACCCTAATTTTAACTTGTTTCTGAATGTTCCATTAATATTATATTGTACTTTAATTTTAAATTGGAATGTTATATTGTAATTTCTGCATGTGATTGACATGATGAGGATTGCCTTTCAAACATCTTTAAGGATTGACAGTTTAGGGGCAACCCTGGTGGCCAGTAAATCACTGAGACTGCACTCTCAGCTAAATTACTTCTATATCAGTGTTGGGGTTAGTTACTCAAAAAAGTAATATATTACATATTACATATTACTCTCAAAAATAGTAATGCCTTA
>JBBPDH010000007.1:13968420-13988064 GCA_037974565.1 Clupeocharax schoutedeni
ATTATTATTATTATTATTATTATTATTATTATTATTTTTATTGCATATTTATTTTTTTCCTCTTACCCGAATACAAATAAATAAAGTACTAAAATGGCTCATGTTATTAGGGATACTGGCATATTTTGCCTGATTTGAATGTCTCTGTCAGGTTGAAATATGACCCCCCCACCCCCTTTCCCCTGAACCTATTAAACATCCTGTTTGTTTTAGGACATGCTCTTTATTCTCTTTAGCAAGCTATGTTTTCAGAGACCATGCACATTTAAGGGAAAGGACACTGGGGAACTGAGGATTTATTCTGGCACGGCACACTTGACAGTGTTGATCTGCCAGTTGATAACACAAGCTCTGGAACAGAAGACAAACTTATATGATTCAGTTGCCTCTTGCTCCTCTGACCTTGGCGAGTGCTGTTCCATCCACCATGCTGTCTGCCACAGAGAGAGACAGTGGTGGTGATAGAGATATTTGAAATCTTTTACATCCTGCAGGAGAAGAGTACTAGTCATGGAAAAATATTGTTCAGAAGCGACAAATGTTTCGAAATGGTTTGAGGAGAATGCTACTTGACTTTGCCACATGACCATGCGCATGCTAGATTAGTTCCTATAATAGCAGTAGCACGGATAGAGAGCCTGCCACCTTTCACTTCCACTGAGAGAAACCAGAACTCTAGAATGAATAAAGCAGAGACCTTTACCTTTGTCTAACTTATCCATGTAAACAGTCATTTGCTAAACTACACATTGATACAAAGTCCTGACGCTATATAAATTACACGAGAATACACAGATTACAATTTCAGAATACACACACGCACACAAATATAAGTATATATATGTGTGTGTGTGTGAGTGTGTGTGTGTGTGTTTCTGCTTAAAATTGTAACTTGTATTCCCATGTTTATGTATATGTGTATATATATATAAAACAGCACATCATTTGCTAAATGAAAAATACATTTTATAATTTACAAATGAGATCATGGAATAAGTGTTCAGTGTATGTTACTGGATCTCACTGTTTGAGGAAATATTTTAGGGAAACTACAAATGCAGTTAATTCGATTTTCTCTTGACTGTCAACAACACATAAACAAAAGCTTTTAACTTCATTTTTATTGGTTCTTTGGTACAATTAGAAAATGTCAGTTGCCTGTTACATTATGTGAGAATGTCTTGATGAATGGACTAGTAGAAGTGGTCCAGAATAACTGAAAGTACCATTATTTAATTTTATATTTAAAGCTTGGAATGTTGTTTTTCTTTCTCCTGTAAACTTACTTTGGAGTTATGAGGTTTTGTTCAGACAGTGCTGATGCGTGATGAGTAGCAGTGTAGCGTGTTCCTTTTTACTTCGAAACCTGGCTAGACGAGTGTTCTGTGAAGAAAGCAGCATGTTGTTAGGCTTACATGGTGTTGCATGGTGTTGCTGTGAATGATAGAGTGTGATTAAAGAGGGCAGAAGAAGGAAGGTCTGGGTAGACCCACATCTGTTCAACATTCGCTGCGCTTTTAACATATAGTGCAGGAGCTGAGCAACTAAATGACTGTGGCCCCTTCTGTGGTCTGTGGTCGTGCCAGGTGTGCATCGCTGCAGATGTTACATATAGATTTTATGTGGGCTTATATCCTAATAACACTAGCTATATACTGTATTTGAGATTACTGTTACTCCCTCTTATTGTGCACTACAGTGCCAGCCTCTGCAGTGTGTGTGGTTTTTATGAATTTGGACAGATTAAACTCATTTTGCTTCCATGTCAATAAAACCCATGCTCTACTGAACTGAATTCTAACATAGATTTCTTTCATTCTGTTAGAGGCAACTCAAAACCTCACTGTACTGAAATAACTGTTAAAGCCAAAGCCAGTGCTTTATATAAAGACCCACAAGGCAGAAAAAGAAAAGCTTATCATTTGCTGTAGTTGTGTTTTGCCTTAACATATTGCTTATAAGTTATCTTACGTATTGAGCATCGAGCAGCCCAGACATCTCCTTTGCTTTGTTCGGCGCTTTATTACTCACTGTGTTTATGGCCTGTTTATTGCTCTGGTCTTTTCATGGTTCTGCTTTAACTTGCTGCTAAATCTAGTGCCCGGCGGATTACGCAAGGCTGTACAACTTTTTGATCTGTAAAAAGCTCGGGGAAAAAGAGGACATGCTGGATCTGCTAGCTATGGCAGGTATACTGCACATTCTCAGATTTTTTTTAGGGCACTCTTTATCACGCCAGTAGGGAGAATGGGTTATTTGTGTGCCCTCTTGAGTGCTCTCCCTTGGTGGCAGCTCTCTTTCATTGCTGTTTGAATAATTAATAAATCAAAAGAACTTACAAAGCGGGCAATTTAATCTCCTGAGTGTTTGATGAAGGGTTTCGGTTGCTAGTTTCAGTTTGACGATGGCCTGAAAGGAGGCAATGGGGAAGAACGTAATGGATGAAGAGGCAAAGACAGAGCTCAGAGTGAAGTTAAGTGTCTAAGTGTCCCTCAATGAGACGATCACTCTTGTACGGAAGATGCCTTGTAAGTCCTTACTGGGGCAGCCTTATTAGGGCAGCAAAAGGCTTATATAGTATGACATCTGCAAGTAGATTAGATTATAGATAAAGACAATATCTAACGTGGAAGCTAGAATTTATTTATAGCTCCTTTGTTTAGTTGCACCTAATGCCTTTTTCTGCCAGACCAAAAGAGGAGTTTCTGGTCTTATGTGACTGGAAACTATCTTACACAATGACTCTCCAGCTTGCAGGGCAATGTCATATGCCTGCGTCAGACATGACACATCACTCCCAATTAATATCTTTAGCTTGGGCCTTGGACAGCAGGCGCTGGGAGTTTTTGGCTCATGCTAATAAATATGAGAAAGGTGTTGAAGACATTTGTCTGTTATTCATTGTCAAAGACAAATAAATGTTGAGATGAGAGGAGACGTCCTTTGGGGCAGCACAGAATGAAGGTGGTGCTGTGGAGATGATGTGAAGTTAATGGTCTGTTGCTCAGAGCTCTTACTCATTCAGCTAGTGGTTCTTGTGGGATATGGAGGCCCTCCAGCTGTTTTTGTAGGCCTGTATGTGTGAATCAGTTTTTGAGTCTGTGTGTGTTTGTTGATCCATGTCTTGTGTTAGCAATCATTTCTTTGGCCACAACATTGGATTTAGGCGAGAGCCTTTTGGATGTTAATAAGCATGATTCCTCTGGATATGCTCTAGGAGGTAATTTGATGTTTCATGTTACTATGGCTATGATGTTCCATGTGACTCCTCTGAAGTTATTAATCAAAACACCTGCAGTCATGGCAGTGTGTGAGAGGGTGTAGGGTTGAGTTACAGTACTGCTCCATAGTGATATGAATGAAATGTGTTATTGATTTCTCTGACACTTTTTTCACCACAATGTAAATCTTAAAGCGGTTTAAAGCAGTGATCATCATTATTATTCACAAAGCGCCAACCGAAGATCATTTCATATAACTATTCAATTATTTGAAAACTGATGACCTTTGATCTAAATTGTACAGTGTGGCCAGAGTGTTGTGTACATTGTGCTTAATAAACTGTAAATGTTGCTGGTGGTCCCAAATTTCCAGACTAGTGTTTCCTTTGCAGATGATGTATCAGACATTGTAATTAAGCATTACCCTGCTTTACATACATTTTTAAGTTGACATATTCGAACAAGGAGGCTTTCTCCCACCCAAATGAACTTCAACATGTATTTTCACCCGTTCTTGAGGAAGAGTGTCCGCTTGATCTTGAGCAATCCAGATGACTACAAACTACGTAAAGGGAATGTCACGTATGCCTGGCCTTTCTCTTTGTACTCCAGATTACTTTTCAACATAATTGAACAATTGGTTAAACAACATTCCTCAGTTCACTGTAACGTCCATTACTTAAAAGATAAACCCCAACACAAAATAAGATCTTATCGATGTAACAGCTGGTGATACGTAACAGGAGTGACTGAATCATCCTGAATGAAGCCGAATTGTTTGCAATGGCGTCAGCATTTGGTGCATTTTGGTATGCTAAGAATCAGCGCATGCCTTCTTCACAATGAGGAACAGTGGCCTAATATGGCTCTGCTTTCCTAGATACTCCCAGGCATGAAGTCTCTCTTGTGTAGTTTCAGATTGGCCATCCATTTCAGCCGGAATGTAAGAATCAGCATTTTAATATCAGCTTCTTAAATCTGTTTCCCTTTCATAAAGAGATGTGGCAGTTTGGGTAATTTAGTGTCTGACTCTTGTGCTGTGATTTTTCTTCCTTCAGAGTGAAAAAGACATGCTTCTGTGTCTTCTTTGTTTTCAGAAAAATGGAGTAAACATGTTTTTTCATCCATCACCCCTCTCGACAAGGCAACTTGAAGTGCATTGACCAAAAACTATTTGTGGCATTTGTTTCATTGTGCCACGACTGCTAATGATTTGGTAGAATCGGCCTTAGCTTTGATGCCAAAACACAGCAGTTGCATCTAGTTCTACAGGAATTTACTTGAAAGTATATCATGCACTTTTTGCCCGCATGAATGGACTGTATCGGCCAAGTGATTTAATAAGCCAGGAATTTCTGGTTTTCGTGGGCAAAATATTAGACTATAGTAGACATTTTTGTACTAGTTTACAGTTTTAAGGCATAGCTCACAGCTCAATTAAAAACAGCAATCTTTTCATTAGTATTTGCTGAAATGTTGGGATAGATTGCAATGAAAGATATATACGAATTATAATGAGAGAATGCTGAAATGTAAGCATCAAATTCACCATTTTTGTGATATAATATCTTGTATTTTCTTCATGTTAAGGGTCCAGTCAAAGAATTTTATTTTATAGAAGATAATTCGGTTAAAATGGTCTGTCTCCCTCTGGCTAAGATATTTGGATTTTCTTTTGACATGCTGACTTAACAGAGCAGTTTTCAAAGCTCATGTCTCATTGTGTTTTTCTACCCCTCTCCACCCACTCTCGTCCACCTCCAACTCTCTTCCCATCTTCTTCTCTCTCCGCAGCAGGTCTTGGCGCTGACAGATGCGTTGTCACGCGTAGGATTCCAGAACCTCTCTCCATCTTTTCTTTTTTTTTTCTTTTTCTTTTTTTTTGCACTCCCCCTCCTCCTCTCAGCATCCCTAATAAGACACATGCTCCTGGGCTGGGGCGCTCACTCACACCAGCCTCTTCTGGCCGCCACCGGTACGGGCTACTTGCTGCTTTCAGTACTGTCTGGCTTCATGGGTTGAAAAGGGTTGTGGCCTCCTTCACCTCACACGTTCATCTCAGCCTATCTCTCTGCACCTGAACCACTTCCATCATCATTCTCATCCACAGCATTATGGAGTTGGCTATACTTGGACTTGCAGCTGCACCAGCCTCCGCTAAAGGCAGCGGCGGCCACAGCTGGCAGTAGACCACTCCACCTGCCAGAGCGTGGAAGGGGACACCCCACCCCCCCGCTCCATCCGTCTGCCTGCAGGGGGAGACCCAGCACAGCTGGGCAGCAGAGACTATGCAGCTGGGACTGCTGGTGCTGGCGGTGGTCTTCCTCAGCTCAATGGGTTACAATGACAGTCTCAAAGTCTTCAGAGGAAGGAGACACAGACGCAGTAAGTCATCACATCTCTCCGTCTATATACTCAATCTCACTCTCCCTCTCTCTCTTTTCAATATATATATATATACACACACACACACACACACACACACAGACAGTGGTAAATATTTTAAACATTTAACTTTGCCAGTACATATAATTACAACTATTGAGTTTCTTTTGAATTACCATTTTTCCTTCCTACTTTGATTGCTTTACTTCTTTTGGTTACTTGTTTTGAGGTCAGTACACTTAAGGATTTAGTGAGGTCTTACGATCAGGCAGATACTTTTCAGAATTGCTGAAGGCATAGCCTTCATAAAATGTATGTATCATAAAATGAACATGATGTATGTCAGATGTTTCAGAAGTTTTATTACTCAGCTTTTAAACAGTTTTCGAATCTAATTGGTACCGTTTGTAGATACTCTGCACAAGCCTGTTGGTTAAAAGAAAAGCAATTTCAATTCATTTCCCCCTAGACTGATAAAACAATTCAAGAATTACAGATGTTTTTTCCCTTTGTATGCAACCTGTCAGATTGTAATTTGAAAAGTACAAAAGAGCTCCCTCTAGAGAGAACCTTGGCATTAAAGCCTTGGCAGAGCATGTGCTTACAATGCACCTACTGTACAAATGTGTGTACTGCATTTGTGGATGCTTAATTTGCAAATAACGTTTCAATAAGGTTTCAAGAAACTGTGGGATAATCCTCTCCTGCATCACAACATTTTTTAATGTGAAATAAATCATAGCTCAGAATCTCTCAGGGGGGTCTTAAAACCTCAACACAGTTGACCAATACGTCTGCCTGAAAACCATTAAGGCATTTAATTTAATATTGTTTCATCAATTTTATGGGTGCGTGAGGTTCATACAGCTGTTATTTCACAACAGGCTGAGCTACTGTCAAATTTTAGTAGTTGTTGGCAATCTGAAAATGTCAAAATCGATGCAACAAAAACATCTACATTTCATTTTAGTTTTAGTTGTGTTTATAGTACAAATTGCTTCAGAAAAGTTAGATTCCTCTGCATTCCAGTATTATGACACAAAGCCTGATGCAATCTGTGATCCAGGAAATGAGTGTTGAAGTTATCTACCTCATTCATGGGTGCAACAGATAATAGTACCAACTGTAAATGCAGCATAGAGTTAATTACGAATTTGCCACATCACCTTGTCATAAAATCCCTTTTTTCTGAAACCTGATCATTTAACTCTGTGAAAATCATTCTCAGAGATGATACAGATAATTGTTGTGTTTACTTCCTAGACTTAAATTTACGACACAGAATGACCTTTCTTGGGTTTGTCACTATGTCCTAGATGTCATCACACTTGCACAAATTCAACCAACTACTCACACACTATCCAAGTTCCTGGAAAATCAGAGTTCTGTGTGCTTTCTTGTCCAGAGCTGACTTTTGGGCCAAAAATGTCTTGGTTGTGATGTCCAGCTAAGCTGAGCAAGATTACTGTTTTCATTTTAGGAAAACAGACTGCAGTTCATTTATCCTCCGCTCGTTTATTACCTCCAGGATGCTTGAGCAACAGTGCAGAGTTGCAGGCAGATTTATGCTTCATATTAATGTAGCTTAACTCTGTAGATGATTACAGGCTTGGCATGAAGGCTGCTCAACTTATTGCCTTATCATGTTCTCCACATGCTGGTCTTCGAACGGTGTCATGTAATCCTGCCTCCAGCTGTGAGGTAGCTGCTGCTGTTTTCTGGTGACTATGGACAGTTGTGCGTTGTGTTGGGTTAACCGCTGCTCCATAAACCCAACCAAAACAGTGATTTGCCCCAACCATCTATCATGCTAGTTTCATATTTGTTGTTTCTACAGAGAGGCTTTTTTTTTTCATTTCTCCCAGCTCTGAGGGAGGGGAAGGAATGTAGTGATCAGATGAAGAATGCCTCTGTGCTTGATGAGGCTCTGCCCCAGAAGTGTAAATGGTCCTGAAGGTGTGTTTATGTTTATGAGTCACTGGTCAAACTCACTCTGATTCAAACACCTTGAGGCAGAGTTCTGCACCAAGTTAGACAGGCAGAAAAACATGGCTCTCGTAGTTGCTCTCGTAACGTATGTTTTGTTGATGACTGGGTGAGCGCTTTCTTGTCTGGCGGCAGTCTTTAACTGATGTGTGTGATTTATATAATGAACCTACAGAATGCAAGGAGGAAAAATCAGAACGGTTCACACAGATGTTCTCCTGGACCTCCAGGGTCTTTTGTGTCAGCAGTTTCCTCATGCGTGCATAATTTTCTTGCTGTAAGTTCACTGCAAATCTGCCCTGTTCTCCCTGCCTCCGCCTGATATTCTGTTGTTAGATAAGCACAATGGGGGAATTGTCATTTAGAATCAAATAGATACATTCAATCGGTGTGATATATCAATCACCACCTGAGCACACATTGGCACCTTTGCTATCTGTTTCATAGACTATGGCATTCTGGGATATCATTATTTGGAGTGATCAAGGCATGTCTTACACAGCTAGTTGCATGCATTCCCATAACTTGCCCAGTGTGCACAGAGGTGAATTGCCTTGAGAGCCTATTTAGAGCTGAAATCTCATAGACCTGAAAATCAGAATAGTTGATTCCACCTCAGAAATGGGGTGCACACTTTGTGCAATTATTTATTTCTATTACTTTGGACCACAGTAAAAGGGAAATTGCAAGTATTTATTGAGGGACAACTCTGGGCAGTTGTTTGAGGTTTTCAGTGGGGTAAATTGCTACTTGAGTGTTTTTTTGCTGGACTATAGAGGTAGTCTGGATTCCACTGCATTGTTAATATAACTACTGCGGGAATTGTAATATCTCAAGTCAATGTGTGTTCACATGTCTGGGTTGTAATGGCAGTGTCTGATTTGGAATACTCTAATTCATGAAGTCTGTCCAAAATCACCCAGACTTCTCTTGAGAAAAGCCCAGATTGCAGTAAACAGAGTGAAACAATTCAAACAGTATTAGAGGCTAAATTCACCCCTTTACACGAAACAAACCAATACCAAATTCTGATCTAAAGCATTTTCAATTATATGGATGCCTTTCGGACTTCTTCTGTTTCTTTTTTATTTTATTCTTTGTCTCTTAACAGCAAGTACTGAAGTACCACCATCATGCTCCAGTGGTTGTGAAAGCTGCTCGGAATACAATGGATGCACAAAATGTCGACCGCGGCTTTTTATCCTTCTGGAGCGGAGCGACATTCGTCAGACTGGGGTGTGTCTCGCCACCTGTCCTGTAGGATATTATGGCATTCGCAATCGGGACGTGAATAGGTGCTCACGTGAGTATTGTTTAGTTCTCAAAAAAGCATTTTTAAAAGAGTAATAAGGCTTTAATAAAGCTTCATATCTGAGTGAGAAATTCCTAAATAGTTTCTCCCACTTCTCCTCAAATCAACGGATACAACTACTGCATTTCCTGAAGATGACTGATAGCTGATCTTGCTCTTTCTTTTATCACTGGCTGTACTTGGATGATCTACACAAAAGCAGTTTAATGATATGTGTCTCATGCTGAAGGACCACTCGTATGAAAGTAGAGAATCATTCATTACATGCAATTTACTGAGGAGCTCCACCAGTGGCATTAAACCAGCACGCCTTACCAGGCACAGCCGAGCCAGCGATCTGTTTTCTCTTACTTTGTGGGTGAAAAACAGACTTCAGGGAAAAAATCCAAAGCAGAACATTGGTAATACACTGTTTGTCTGTTTCTGTAAGGAGGTCTACATTGTTACTTTGGCCTGGAAATGTGGAGTTCATGTTAGATCAGAGCTTGACCACCTTTTTCTACTCAAGCTCTTACATCTATCTACATTCTTTTAAAGGGATTTCCCCTCCTTTTTTATCACAATGTGTTTTAGCACATTTACAAAAGTTATATAGGCTTGTAATACTACTATATGGGAACATTTTACCATGAATGAAGGAGTATTAAGGAAAATCATGGATAAACAAGTGAACTCAGAGCATTTCTAGTTGTAAATTGAATGAAGCTCTCCTTTTTGAGGCAGGGCAAATTTTGATAGCCAATTAGCGTGAGCTGCATCTTGGACTCATTTTTTTTTTTTACTGGAAGAAAATGCCGCCTTTTGCTTTGCATGTAACGCTCTTTCATCATGTTTCTTAATGTCTCTCAGATGTTGGTGTGATTCAGTTCTTTTCTAAATGGTCATTAAAGGTAATCTCAATTCAGACATGAAAGTGAAGGTTATTACTTTGTGGTGTTTGCATTTCACAACAAAAGGCATGATCTGGATTTTCTTTAAAGCATTTTTGATAGGTACTCTCTTCAATAATCTAGCGACAACACAAATCTAATATGATCTAATATGATCTAATATTCTAATATGTCCACTCCATTTTACCATTACTGCGTAGTTTGCTGCATTGGGTGTAATATGGAATATTTGTATTTTGAGTGCGTTCACCATTAGTTTATACTTATATTCTTATATATTTCTTCACTTTGTTATACAGAAACACATATTTTGCTGTCATGTCGTGTGCTGTACTGGGTTATGGGAAGGCTACAGTGCATGTTAGCCCTTCATTTCAACCTTACTGCTCAAACCCCTCAGTGGCTCACCCCCGCTATAATTATTCAATCAGCTGCTTGTATTTGATTCATCTCCAAATCCCCAAGGTGTCTTGTTAGCAACATTTGTCTTACATTAAAGGTACATTTGTAAATGCTTGAGTGAAAAAGTATTCTCTCCAAACATCACAAATGTCAAATTTAGTTGTCAAGTTTTTTCAAGTAGTAATTGAGAGCAGAGGTTAAAACAAAAAACATTGAGCTAGAATACTCCAAAGTGCTCTCTTGTCTTTGGCCCAAACCCAGTGGAGTAGATATGCGTGTGTAACTGCCCCAAAGGTGTCTACTCAGAATGCTGTTTTGACAGTTTCCCATGTTGTAATACCAGCGTTTTTCGTATCTCCTGACCATTTAGTGTGATCATCTCACTGGAACCATTTTCAAAAACTTGCCTAATGTTAAATTGATATTGCCTAGATGCCGTTTAGAGAGAAACCCGTTCCAGTGGCCAAGAATGTTGGATTCATGTATGAAACATTACGTGACATGCTTGAAAGTGGAGAGGAATGAATGAAACACTGGCTCTCTTGAAATGTCCAAACTAGATAATAATGAAAGGTATAGTGTTTGGAAGAGTATTCTAGAGTATTCTGTTTTTCATCCCTACAGCGTTCATAATTGCCCCCGATTTAAAGTAGTTTGGTTGTTTGTTTGACTGAAGAAGTCGAGCTTGTAATGAGATGGCTGTGCAAGCAGCCGCACACAGTTCTGACGTACAAGTCTTTGGGACTGGCCTTGCTCACCCCTGCTGTTGGCTGGCGGGGGGGTCAGGGGTGGACTTACACTTTTAAAAGGTTTTGGGTGTTATTTATGGTATAGCTTAATGCCTGCATATATCGTCTCTCTCGATGATTGTTTTTCCCTCCTCCACCAATAAATCTCCAAACCGCGTTTATTCAGCCTGCATATTTCACTTAAACATGTCCATGAAATATCATAGCTTCCTACGTGGAAGGTCAACAATATCCATTATGTTTATATTTCACTCAAATCATCGAAAATTGATAGCTATTAAGTATAAAATCTCCGACAACATTAGGTAAACACTCAAAAGGACATGGAAGGGGCTAGAAAGACTCCCTTAATATCCTCTTTTTGTGTCTTTTCTTTTTCTTTCAGAGTGCAGAATAGAAAACTGTGCAGCCTGCTTCAGTCGAACGTTTTGCGCAAAGTGTAAGGAGGGTTTGTATTCATACAGTGGTCGGTGTTACCACAGCTGCCCTGAAGGCTTAACCACTGTCAATAGCACCATGGAGTGTGTAGGTGAGTAACACACAAGACAAAAAGCTGATGTTTCTACCTTTGATCTGCATGATGGCAATATCACATGTAAACCAATAAATATGGTTCTTAAAGGGTTCTTTAGTAAAAGCAGAAATGAATGATTTGAATGTCTAAATGGCTTTACACATTGTTTAAATGACTGTTCTCTATAATGGAAACACCACTGTAAACATAACCCTTTTTAAAAATGGTCCAAAAAAATATCTTGATATAAAACTATTTTTGGTGAGAGTGCCGAAACCTTGCACAAAAACGCTGTACTTTTTTATGCACTAAAGCACAAATATTTTAATGCAGACATGCTCCACAGTGTGCCTTGAAAATTGGTACAGCTACCCTATATGGTAAAAAGTATTGGGACGCGTTAATTTTGAACATATTCAAATACATAGACTTTAATATGGAGTTGATGGACCTCCTCTTGCAGACATTAAAACTTCTGCTTTTAAGTGTTTCTGTTGGAATTTGTGCCCATTCAGTCTGTAGAGCATTTATGAGGTCAGGGACTGATGTTGGATGAGAAAGCCTGACTCACAAGTTATGTTAAAGTTCATCTCAAAGGTGTTGGATGAGGTTGAGGTCAGGGGTCTGTGTGGGCCAGTCAAATTCTTCCACAACAAATTCATCCACCCATGTCTTTATGGACCCTCCTTTTTTTAAGATTGCTCTTCCGTGGAAGTAAGGGGCCTTGTCTAAACCCAGAAATACAAGTGTGTCCCAATAATTTTGTCCATATAGTGTAGTTCACTTTAAGCATAAAAAATGTAAGGAATATTTCTTAACACTAAACTACGTGACTAAAATTGGTCACTCATTTAGGAAGTAATCTTTTAAAATGTACTTTAAAATTGTAATAAACAGGGAATCTGCAGGTCAGACAGGCTAGATGTGTAGCTTTTATGTATAGTACTAAAAGAGAAGAACCCAGACCAGCAGGATCTCTGTGATGCATAAATGTTTGTAGTTATTTGAACAGCATGGCAGCCAGCGAAAAGGCTAGCAGACTACGCACCTAATATTTTGAGTTAGGGTATAAAGATCAATTCACTGTATAAAATACTGTACAAACATATAAAGTAAAGAACCTTCTGTTTGAAAGTAGTATTGTACTCTTTCTGAAGTGTAGACCACTGTTAATGATTTTGAAACCAGTTTTATTGTTTGACCTTTAAAAATCATGAAAACAATCAACAAACCAAACAAATCACTAAATTACTCAATTACTTATAGAATTGATAGTAACAGCTTTATTTGATGGTGTACTAATGTAGAAATAAGTATTCTACTATATTCCTAGGCCAAAGTCAAATTGTGCGTTATTTGACACACATATGTCAAATAATTTGACATATTATTTGACATATGTGTGTTATTTGACATCATTATCAATGGTGATTCGCTCCACTGCAAATAAATGTATTGGATTACAGCTTTACTTGAACTAGACAACAGTATTGTACTTAGAGTATACCTGACATGCATATGTAACTGAAAGCTTGCAAATGAGCTCTTTGTAGTGGTATGTAAGCTTGGTGCTTATTCAAGAGACAAGATTCTGTTTCCAAACAAGGGAAAGACAGATGTGGATGTTATGAAAGTGCAGAGGTTGAAATTCATATGGGAGTCCCCAGTTTTTCCTCAAAAGTATATCTGACCCACACCATTTTATAATACAGTTTGTGCTTCACTGCAAAGCAATAATAGCAATGGTTCAAGAGGAAACCTGCTGGGATATATACTGTTTTTTTCCACCATGTTCTCCTCTTTTCTCTGGGGTTTCTCAATCGCTAGTGAAAGGAACGTTGGAGGGAGGCCTGCTGGATGATAAGGGCTTTATTGATTTATTTTGAAAATTGTTCTGGCATAAGCAAGCAAACACAGTGCTAATAGCATTACTCCCAGAGACTGACCTGGCTTCCCCAAGCTGCTTGGCTTTTAAGTGAGGAGCTTCATCTCATAAGGCATCACCCATGCTCCCTTACCTTCACCAGGGGTTCAGTCCAGCACTTCTTATCATATATTTTTCTCCCTGTGATTGTTTTTGGCAGTGTCAAGTTTCTTTCAGCCACTCTGCCACACGCACTACCAAAAAATGAAACTTCCAGATACTCGCGAAAGCCGCAAGAACAAACATTAAATGTTGAAATTTAACCGAAAACAGCTCAGACCACATGGAAGCCATGACTGGAGCTTGACAGAATGTCGTAAGGTTGGAGAAAAACGAAGCTCACCGCATATAATTATAACAAAAGCCGTTACTTAGAGCGAGGGCGAACAACGGAATTTGAGAGATGCTGTATATTACCATGAATTTCTTCCTCCAGATACTATTTCCTTCCCCCTGAGCCTGGAATAAAAAAAATTTAGTCTTCTTTTTGTCCAGAAGATTGCTGTTCATCTTTACTTTTTTGTGCTTGTTCTAGTGCAATGTGAGCTGGGGGAATGGAGCCAGTGGGGCACTTGCATGAAGAAAAACAAATTATGTGGTTTCAAAAAGGGTAATCAGAGCCGTAGGAGGGAGCCCACACAGCCCCCGAGTCCAGCCACTGTCACTGCGTTGGCCTCTACCTGCACTTCAGAGACTGAATCTCGGAGGTGCACTGTGCAAAAGAAGATCCCCTGTGCAAAAGGTAAGTCATGGGGGAGACATATTTGCAAGCATGAGCAAATTATTTTATAGTGGTGGCAAGTATCAATATTTTTTTATTTTACATTATTAATATATTTAATTGTATTTAATATACTTTTCTTTTGGTACATACATGTTCTCTGACAATATTGCTTCTGAAGTCCAAAAAAAAAGTTCTTCTCTTGTGTCACAGTGAATATTTAACAAAAAATTAAATGGAAAGTTTATTTCTCACTGGTTCTGCAGGCATCCTTGGCAGAGAGTACAGTAGAGCACATTTGGCTCTCTAGGTGGGTTGGATGGCCCTCCATCCCATCACTCAGTGTGATTCTAGTAAGCGCCTGTTGACTGATGTAAGAGAATTAGCAGTTAAGTTCTCCTCAAAGTGTGTTACACTGTCCAGTGATGTTGCATTAGCAGCCATATATAGAGGCTAGCTTCATGTGACTCAGAGGAAACTTATGCTGGTCTTCAACCTCTCACTGTTGGTGGTATTGTAGAATAGGGGGGAGTATAAGTCCTGAGATAAATTCCTTATGTATTATAATTCATTTTAATGGGTGAAATAAATCATAATGTTTTGCAGAATGCAGCACTTTCTGTATCTTGAAACTTTCTGCATCATTATATCATATAGTATCCTATTGTTGACTCACAGAAATAATAAGGGAATCTGTTCAGCCAGCATGCCCCTCATGTATGTGTTGTTCAACTAGGCTAAGCTTTTTAAAAAAAAAAATAATAATCTTCACATCTTGGACTTGGCATCCTTAACCTGGTTTGTGTTTGTTCATGTAGCATAAGGACATAAGGTTTGTGTCAGAGTGGAGCATAAACACGTCTGTGATTATGAACAGTAAACAACCAGGAGCACAGCTGGCCGGTCTTCTGTGCATCTCTGGCACTTGATCAGAAGATCAGGCTTGTGTTTATTGTTTTCACTTACCAGATTCTAAGGTTAACGTTCAGGCACTTGAGAGGAGATGGAAATCAAATGGGCCTGCATATGAGGTGTTTAAACTAGTTGTGAATAAAGTATTTAGGCTGACAGATTGTCATTTCATTCAGTTGAACTCACCTGCCTTGTGGAATAAAAACAAGCCACAGTCATTTGCTGGCTGATGTCTCATTTACACTTTGGACCTGAGTAAAAGAGGCTGGGGAGTTCTGTGAAAAACGTTCACTGTTCACTGGCCAGTGCACTGCTGTGGTTAATAATCCCGCTGGCCATGCGATGCTTTAAGTTTATATGATTTGCAGCAGAATCAAAGACATCATGTTTGGTCAGCTTGTTTTCATGAACACTGAAATTATCTGCCTTGCTCATAAAAGGGAGCTTGCTGAACTTCAGAACTCTAATCGCATTAAGGTCCAGGAGAGGTTGCTGAGGTTTGGCTCTTAGAACTGTTGCAGATGGTTGTTCTTACACTCCTCTCTCAACATCATCTATCGATCTTTGGTCCTGTTGCATTAAAACAGTCTGCTCACATCAAGTTATTATACAGCAATAACTGAGGATGCTTGTGAGGTTTCTGAACTAGATGTGCATCCTCTCAGCACACTGCACAATTCAAGCGCCACTTTTTAAAAAAAAAGTTTCTCATTCTCTCATCTTTAAAGCGTTCCAAGTAGGCTGAAGAGCATGTTCTTCTTCAGAAAAGAAGCGGGCTCCATGTTGGACCGGGTATGACAGCACCATCTGAGAAATGAGAGGCGAATTTACTCTGCATGACGCCCTCATTGTGGAAAGAATTTCAGCCCTGGGTCCATAAGAATAATTAACAGTGAAATATTATAAACTACCCCATAAAAGCCTGCCAGATTTTTAAACTTGTGACCACTTGTCGGAAAGAGGACGGTAAGAGACATGGGTGTGTTGCACTGATGAGGCTTGACGTGTGGGAAGACATTTGTTTGAAGCTTAAACGTTTATGTTCACTATGTGAGTATAGAGATAGCACTGTTTATTTGTCTCTGCTGTTCATTCCAGTAACCTCAGCTTGTGGTGTGGTGTGAATGGGAGAAACCATCCTGTTCTGTAAACTAATGAGAAGGTGTCGGAGCTCTTGACCTCCTTTTTTCCCCCGTGTGTAAATGAGCACCGCGTGCTAAATTAGCGAGGCTGTTAATACATCTGCTGGAATTGGCCGACAGGGTTGCTGTAAAAATCACAGGGGGCAGCGCTTGTATAACACAGTGATTTACTGGTCTGCAGAACTCACGCTTTGCGTCGTTTTGGCCAGGCGCTGGCTCCTTTTTCCTCCCTCTTCCTGTAGCTTAATAAATAGGTTTGCACGAAAGCCGAATTTGTGGAACGCATGATTGCCTTTGTCAGGCTCTGGTGTTTAGGTTGGATTGAGGGGAGCTGTAATCACAGCTGTCATAAATGAATGGAGCCTGCCCCTGCCCCATTAGTGTTTTATCAGAGGCGAGCTAATGAGCGGCCTATGCTCTGAGCCTGAGGCTAGGGTTCCCCTCCTTCTGACTGATGGGGGTTTTGCTCTCTTTAAACTCACTTTAACCTGCAAATCATCATTATCAGAGTCTAAGAAGGAGGTGTATTGTTTACTTGAGGCTACTAAATTCCTTTCGTGAGTAGGAGTGTTCTCCACAGAGCAAACTGCATTGCGCCAGAGGCCCTGTGAAAATGGAAAACTTTGTGTGTGCATCTAGAACTCTCCAGGTAGCCCCTTTACTCAGTGATTCTTCACGGAAGTAGCCCAGAAAATCACGCTCATGGTCCGAACTATTACCTTCTATCTTTTGCCAGGCAGCTGTTAAATAAACATCAGGAATTTAAATGATTACACATTTTGTTGCAGGAGTGAAACTCCATTAAATTGGTAAATGTTTAGAAGTGTTCTGCCAAAGCCTTTAAAAATTTATATTTGAAAAAAAAAAAAGAATAGATCACAAATTTTGTGTTCAGCTCTTACTAGCTCATGAAAGAGGTTGAAGGTTAGATACATCACTTAATGAAAATTTGATCCGGTTTATTAGTAGATAAAGTCATTAATAACATTAATTTGGTAGAACATTGCCATGCACACGAGTAGTGTTTGGTAAACACACAGTAAGAGTGTTATACAACCAGAAGAAATGGCTGTTTTACACGTTCCTTGCACGAAAAAATGCTTCAGAATTTGGAGAGGTTTGCCATCTGATACATCAGTGTGCTTTCCTCTCCATGAGGGTGGCACACACCATCAGTGAGATTCTGGAAACTCTGATTGCTCCTCTGACTTTCAAAACTATTTGTTTACGTGGAAAAAAAACAAATGGACAAATTTCTTGTCTCTATTGACGGAACACAAATTATTGAATCAGACTACAAATCCTTTGTGCCGCTGCTTGGATGATGAGCCTGTAGTTTTGGAGCTGTATCAAATTGAGGACCTGCATTTGAATGTGAGTCCTGGGCCTAAATTCTGAAGATTACAAAAGCACAGGATATTTTTAAGCAGCTCGCATCAGGCAAACATTGCTTCTAGATACTGAGCAAAGAGCTTCTGCATATGCAGAAATCAATTGCTACTAAATAGCTAATTTATTTTGGCCTTCAGATAAGTGGAGACAAATTTTACTGGTACTGTAATTAATTGCAATTCATGTTGTGCTCTGGTCAGTTGAGTGTAATATCCAGGGTGACAACACAGTTCCGTTCCTACGATAGTGACGTAACACACCCTAGCCTAAGTCACTTATCAATACTAACACAGTTGTAAAATCATAATCTAGCAAAATAAAAATAACAAAAATACTGTACTGTACTGTACTAGAACACTGTACTGTACTGAGGGATGCCAACCCCCTCACTCATATGTCACGTTAATGAGTGTTCTTCGGCTTTGCGGAAAAAAAACGTGTTTGCCCATGCAGTCCGTAAGTACGATGCTAATGGAATAAGCTGAAACACTTATGTCTCAAATTTTTAAAGGTTTTATGGGAGCGAGCATCGAAGCATCGTCTGTCGAGAGTGATAGGTCTGCAGCTAAGTACCACCATACACAGCAAGCTCTGATGCACTGTGTTTTGACATAGCCAACATTATCTTTCTCATTTTGTGCTACCATAGCTTTTCTCTGGGACCAGATGGGACAGCATTTGCTTTCCACATGTACCAGAAAGCTCTGTGTGCCCATGACCCTGTCATCAGCTCTATGGTTGTCGTGGACCACTTTTGGTATGTAACTACTAGGGATGCACCGAAATTATTATTGTTAGGTTGGCCGAGACCAAAAATTAGGAAACACTTGGCCGAAAACTGAAACCGAAACCAAAAACCAATTATTTGTAATATTGCTTTTATGCCTTACCTCACTAAAGTCAAGCATTGCAACTGCATAAATGAATATTGTAACCGTCTGGTCGCTGCTTTTCTGTTTTTTGGTTCTGTTTGTGTTCATGTTCTGGGACTTTTATTTTGATCAGTTTCATATTTAGTGCTTATGTCACATGTTCTTGTGTTTCACCTGCCTTGTGTTTCGTTCTCTGATTGTATACATTACATTTGCATACAATCACATTTTGTGTGACACACACCATCAGTCCATCGCCTCATTTCGCCTGAGTTACCCTGTCTGTTTTCCTGGTTCATGTTCATGTTCTTGTTCATAGCGGCCTTTGAGCCGGGTTTCTGTTCTCTGTTTTCTTTAATAAAGTCATCTAGCATGGATTCCTGGCTTCCTGCCTGTTCCTGTGAATCCCAAGGGGGCTAGCCCTTAGTCGTGACAAATATTCATGGTTCAAAAAGTCAAGCATTGCAATTGCATAAATTAATATTCATGGTTCAAAGAATACATTTGTTACAAGTATTTATTTAGCATTCAAACTATGTACAGTTTAAAATAAAATTTTAAATAAAATATTTTACTTGGCCCCACTCATGAATAGCTTAAAACCAAGATGGCTGAAATATTATACAGTTAAATATCTTCTCTCATAAAAAAGTGAATCATAAAAAATAATATGATTTATAATTTTAATATTCTGAATGAAGTGCATTCGGAACAAGTGCTTTAAAAACTGGTATGGCCCATCTATTAACTGTTGTGGTCGAATATTTCGTGCATCCCCAGTAACTACTGTATACTAGGAACACTCCACAAGAGCTGTTGTTTTTGAGATTCTCTCATGCATTTGTCTGGTCATATAGAACTGACTATATCCCTCAACAAGTGCTATTGTAGCAAGGTGATCTAAGTTATTCACTTCACCATGTTGTGGCTGAATGGTTTGATTCCAATATCTTTTCGCTTATACCGAAACAGTAGGGGTGTGACGAGACGCTTTTCCCACGAGACGAGACATGAGACTGGGTTCACGAGAACGAGACGAGACGAGACTTTGACAATTTTTTTTAGAAATCCTCAATGTTTAAATATATCGCAAAAATAGCCTTTCATTTAACTGAAAAACACAAAATGCAGAAAATGCATGTCCATTTTGAAACAACTTTATGAAAAAAAACTTCTATTTTGATGAATGATATGCAGTAATAACATGTAAACACTGCAAAAT
>JBBPDH010000007.1:14022726-14036923 GCA_037974565.1 Clupeocharax schoutedeni
ATGGACTAGCCTGCCACATCTTCATTTCACTCTGATTTTAGGGTGTCTACACAATTGAGCCCTCTGTGGGCTGAAAAGTTTATTTCCATTAAAAGACTTGGCATCCTTTTGTTCCTAAGACATTGCCCTGTCGTTATTTGTATAGATATCCAATTTCATATTGAGATCTGATGTATCTAATGTGTTTCTTTAAAGTGTTCCTTTAATTTTTGTGAGCAGTATATATATCTATGGTAGAGCAGTACGTTTTAATTCAAATGTAGTAACTAGTATGTAGTATGCGATTTTGGACGCAGCCTCTGTGTCTCACCTTCCCTGCTCCTAGTGTGTTTTCGTTATAGCTTTGTTTCTGTTAGCCCCTTGTGGCTTTTTGGTTTATGTAGTCTAGAGTCTGTGTCTTTTAATAAATACCATCTTACGAAACCTGCCTTGTGCCTCGTCTCACACTCCCTGAGCACAGCCCGATGTTACAAGTTACATTATACAGAAATGTTGTAAAAGCAAAAGAACTGCCTTTTAAACTCATGAGCTTACAAGGTAAACGTGTGCCATTTATTGTCTCAACGTATCTCTTTACCCATTAACCCTTTATTGTTCAGTAATTAATCTTAAGGCTTTTACTGACCACTAAGAAGTATATGATAACATTTAACATTACATGTAGAATTTAGTTATGAGGAACTGCTTTGTGGGGTCTACATACAAAGGGTTAGTACTGAGCAGCAGTGACAGGTGATTACATAAGAGAGACTGCTTTCATTATAATATGACAAACTGGAGAGATCTGGAGACAGTGTCTGTGTCAACAGTTTCAGGTACAAGTTGCATAGTTCCACCTTCATTACACCTTTGCTTAGCATAGCCGAAATGTCATAGATCATATTTAATAACATGCTCAAGACTACTGACACACAATAATGCTGTCCAAACGTACTAATCATCGAAGGGTTTGTCTAGACATCCGCCAATGAGAGTTTGTTACCCAATAACTAACAGCTGTTTGGAGAGTGATATGATATCTGCTATGACATCACCACTTGGGATGGGTTCCTGCTCCTTACTGTTGGGACAAGCATAGGGCGTTGTGTCCAAGAACTGCTTCAAAAGACCAACAACCCATATCAACATGCTTACTGAAACTAGGTGCCGTTGCAAATCTGCATCACCTCATTTGCCCCTATTGCTTTATGTTCTCTTAGTAAATGTATAGCTTTGTTTATTTATTTATTTATTTATACTTTGTTTGACAAAGACACCAAAAATTTATACAGTCTGAACAAGCCCGTGATCTCTCCACTCATGAAAGAAATCAGAGAAGCATTCCCCAGCTTTTATAGTATCTTCATCTAATCTGTAAAAAAGGTTAACTGTGTTTCTAGGAATTGGCTCTGAAAATACCCTTTTATTAAAGTAGTAAGTAGGAAGTGTTGGGTTTCTGAAGGTCATGTGCCTACATGCATTTCTGTATTTAGCGCAGCTTGTTAAGTGCAGCTGTGCCGTGTGCTGTTGTGTTATGTTTTTAAACTGTGAAAGAGGGTGTCACTTATTTCTAACTGATGTTGCAGGCATTTGCTTCATTATTCTGAACAATATAGAGAAATAAATGGGGAAAAATCATAAAGTGAACACTGGAAAATAATTAATATACAAGAAAAATTCTTATAAACAATAATGTTTATTATTAATAACAGTCATTAAACCGTAATATGTTTTAAGCGTCTGCCTAATTTGCTAAATCACTAAAACGGTTTAAGCTCACTCAACGGATGTACACATTAGTGCTCTGATGCAAATGTTCTTTTTTGTCGTTTTCTCAGTAATGTCGTTTTGATGGTCTTACATCCTTTCACACCCACAGCATTAAGTTCTTTTCTCACAGTGGAAAGATGGACCGAAACACACATGGATTTTCAGATCTGAAGCAAGACCTGAACCTGATTTTTTCCCCTTTCTCTCAGTGCTGAAAGCTGTAAGCGCTGTCATCTGTTGGGTAACATTTTTGATGGTCAGTCAGTTCCTGCGGCTGTAAGGAGTCTAACTTTCTGTACTTTTATCATTTATTTGAAATTGACATTTTTAACTTATTTTCATTAGACTTCTGTATGTAAATTACTTTTAGAAATATATCATTTAAGCTGCAAGGCAGCTGAGGTGTGTGTGTAAATAGCTGCTTATGTAAATGTTAGTGTCTCTTTGAAGGGCAAAATAATGGGAGCGAGAACTTTGGAGCTGCTTTTGTTGTGAGGGCATTGTAACTGGTTGACTTTAGGATTGGAAGGATGGTGAAATTAAAGTGGTGGGGGTTGGACGGGAGTAAATGACATAGTTTACATTTACGGCATTTAGCAGACGCTTTTATCCAAAGTGACTATTCTCTAACTACAGGGGTCCGTCTCCCTGGAGCAACTTGGGGTTAAGGGTCTTGCTTAGGGACCCAGTGGTGGTGCTGATGGTAGGATTCGAACCCATGACCTCTTGGTCTAAAGGCAAGTATGCTACCTACTGAGCTACCTCCACCCCAAACAATGTGTGAAAGTGCACCTAGAGCTGTTTGCGTGTGAACACTGTGGACAATCTGTCTGTGCCTTCACCATTTTCTTGTTTGCAAGCATCTTTTGAGCTGTGGAGAAAGTACCTCTTTATACTGACTCCACAGACTGGTCATTATTGCTCTTCTTTTGAGCGCTTTCCTTTTAGCTGAGACACAGTTATAGTTCACAGTTTACAGTAGCCCATTTACATCAAGAATGTGGATTCCACCTTGAGTTAAGCCTCATTTTGTTACGATTGGTTAGGAAAAGCTTAACTGAGTTTACTGTGACGCAGACATGTATTTCATGATCTGTGTAAAGACACAGCTTCCAAGTGTGGATAAAATAAGTACCTAAGCACAAAACTCAACTATGCTTTTGAACACACTAATTTGTTTTTGACAAAATGTCTTTTCACAAGACAGTTTCAGAGAAACAGATAATGTGTTGTGCATGTGGCTACAATATGGGATCTATGATTAGAAGCCCTCTCCAATGTTTTCTATCCACTTTCTGTTCAAGTATTTATCTAGCCCTCTACCAATCACAGGCAGAAAGACACTTGGTTGGACAGTAACACTTTTATTTCACTAAAATGGTTCAGAAATTTTACCTTGATAGATTAAATTATTTCAAATTCAAATTTTCTTTGTCACATATACAATCATACATAATATGACGTACAGTGAAACGCTAACTCAAACAATCATTTAGTGATATTAACTGTGTCTGAGATTCCTGACATTGACTGTCTTCATTGTTTAAAGCATGAGAAAACATAGACTCCTCCCAGACAGACTGGAGAAAAGACCACTGGTTTGCTTTTAGTCAGCTGATGAGCAAATCTGCCTCTTCTGTTAGAAAGGGTAGATTTTTATATTCTCTTCAAATACTCTGAACTTCTGGAAAGCAATGAATGTGTTTAAAAACAACTTCTCTATTCATCATTCTGACCTATATCTCATCCTATCTAATCTCTGATCAGAATGTGTTAGATGTACAGTTTTTCTGCTCTGAAATAATTGTAAATTTTTGTCTTTTTCTCAGCAATTTCAGTCACATCTTTCACAAATGAACTGGTTCAACCAAATCAGAGACTTCACTAAATTATCCTTAATATATAAGATGTTTTCCATCAGAAAAAAACATGAATTGCATACATTTAATAACTGTCAAAAATAATCAGCCTCCAACGATGGGCAGGAGAAACTTGAACAATTTTATTGGACAAGCTTTTCTATTTAATGTAGCATGAGTCCTGCCCAATCTTTAATGCTCGTTTCATAGTTGCTGCAAAATTATTCAATATAATTGACAGTGAGTAAGCCTGAAAGTGTCATAGTATCAACATGTATTTTTGTTTCATCATGCAGAATTCACTGGAAGTATCTGGAAGACAACTCTGGCAATTCCACTGCACAAAGGAAGCTGATCTTCATAATTATAGACCAGTTTCTAAACCATCACAAAGTTATTCCACATGGTTTAATGGAAAAATTTTATCAGTATCTATATTAATGTTTTTACTGCCACCATCTTAGACTGCAGATTCTCTCTTTGTGCAGATGACACTCATTTTATTATTCTGCTCTCGATACCTTACAATCTGCTCTGTATAATCACAAAGTTTTAAATGTAAAAAAAAATTAAATTGGTTTTACAGAGCCTCCAATACTGATTTTGAAATATCACTGTTTTTTAATGTCTGTCTGTGTATAGAACTTCTTTATGAAGGTGTTCCCTGGCCATGTGCCGTCTTATTTCACACCTATGCTCATTGTAAATAATGGAAAATTACTTGCTCCAGTACATTAGTCTTCATGCCCTAAGAGCTTTTACTGAACTGGGAATATCTGCTTTTACTCACTGTGCTCCAGCATTGAGGGCATCTCAAACACCCATGGCAGATTTTGGACCGGGATAATAAGGTTGTGATACACTTATTGTTCATTACTGTATGTGCACATGCACAATGGCTACATCAGTAGCATTGCTCACACTCATACCTTTCGTCTATTTGGTGGATTGAAAGCTGTATGACACTTAGAGGTGGATCTGAGCTTAAACAACCCTCTCCGGCATAAGAAGTCTTTTTGGGTACTTCAGTTTCAAGCACAAGATGGCTGTGCCTATTAATAAATATAATTCTATCATTCTGTGGTAGCTATTTGTTTTAAATGGCCTGCTCATTGAAGTCATGCAGTGCATAAACTTGTTCCACTGGAATGGCAAATTAAACATCCTCTCAGTAAGTACATTACACACAGATAGCTACGGAAATGTTCATGTTGATCAGATAAGATTAGATAACCCTTTATTAGTCCCACGGGTGGGAAATTTGCAACGGTTTGCTAGCTCTTCTCACCAGTAATGCAGCTGCAGTCATGTGAGTAATGTGTCACTGTTTGTTTAGTCTCTAGCTAACTGCCCCTACCGGTTATGGTGGTATTGCATCTCAGACATATTGCATGCGCCACACACACACACACACACACACACACACACACACACACACACACACACACACACACACATATACACAAACACGCATATATTTTGATGGATATTGAGTTTTTAACAGTAAGGCCATAACTATAAAGAAAGTAATTAGTTTCCCAGACTGGTTTTATCACTTCTCTGATCTCATTGTTTTGGAGTGTGGCTCTGTATTTCCCGTTCATGCAGCATTATCTTGGGAACTCACAGGCTTCATACACTAAATCAAATGTCTGATAACTTGTGTTTCATTTCAGTCATTTTTAGTGGCTGGGAGATTCCTGTTCTCTCTGGATATGTTTGAGAAAACTATGATGCAAACTGCCGTTTTCAGTGTTTACCTCTTTAGCTTAGCAGTCACTCAAAACTGAGATGAAAAGGTTTCTCATGCCCTACTTTTCTCCTCAATCAGCAAAGACAAACAAGGTCTTAAGAACATGTTCCAGTGAATGTCAAGTAATTGTTCATGTGAATTTTATCCGACAGTTTCACATATAGCTCTATTACTGACAATGCTATTGCTTCAGACTTCATTTCAGACATTGGGACTTAAGTTAGCCTGGTCATTCGTCATGTTGACAGGCACACAACTAGGCTTTCCTTTGACTGACTTGCTACTTGACCCAGACTCTACATTAAAGACTTTTTTTAAAGACTGAAATTTCATTCTAGGAAGAACAAAAATATCCTGTCAGCTCTAGTATGGGAATAAAACCTTGCTTTTCTGGGCTTACCTTTAGTCTCTGCCTGCTCATTTTACAGTGTTTTTCTGGAAGGCCTTCCTCTTGTAGGTGCAGCATGGCTTCAGATAACAAGCATTGAAAGCACTGATAGGAAATGTGGATAGCAAATGTGCGGAGCACTTCTTAGAAACAACAGTGTGTCTAATGTTTTACTTATTCACAAAGCCCAACTGAGGCAGTATATGCGAAATAAAAATTAACCAATGCTACATCTGCGTTAACATGTCTACGTATATCTTACAGGAATGCCATGTCTCTAGAGTTTCAGTTTAAAGATTAACTGAAACTGATTTGAAGATTAACTGAAACTGATTACTTTTGCCTTGGTAAGTGTCTTCAGATAATCATTATACTGATGAGAATGGACTACTTGGCTGACAGAAATTGCTTTTTGGTAGTTATTTGGCCAGATGCCAAACATCTGCTGGGTTCTGTTTTTTCTGGTTTAAAGTGCTATGTGTTGCTGATTGTCATATTAATATGACAATATGACAATTAGCAACACATAGCACTTTAACATTAATATATTAATATGACATAATATATTAATGTCATATTAATGCGTTTTACAAGGGCCATTATCCACTTCCAACATCCTTCTTGAGAAAACTACTATCCACAGTCCCCATCCAGAAAAAATAAGATAAGAAGTCATACTGGTTGCATCCTAACTTTAATCTGAGCTGTCAGTACTCTTAGATACTTTTATTTCACAGTACTAGCACTTACAGTTGGCTGGGGCAGACCATGCTGGGAATTGTAATGAGCAATTATGAATCCTGTCAAACTGACATACACCTCAGAGACCCTAAATCTGAACCTGTATAACGTCTAGTGAACAACTGTGCTACTGTAACTCTCATTTAAATCTAATTTAAATGAAACTGTACATTTAAATGTACAGTTTTCTGTACAATGGCTAATAATGAAATAATCGTAATTGATCTCTCCCCTGTGCTGTGTATTTGGCATCACTGAAAGCAGGTCTACCCTGAAAGAATGGTGCAGTGCCTATGCTTGCAGAATATGAAGGTTGGGGTGTGCTGTTGGAAAGCAGACTGAATGCTGTTTGATTGAGCATTTGTGCTGTGTATTATGTGGTCAGATAATAAATCTCTCTAATCTAATGTGCATGTAAAATCCATCAGTGTCACAAGAATGTAATCAGGCAAGGAATGCAATGCTCTACACACACCAAACCTCACAAACACACTTTATGGTGAAATACATACACAAGTGAATGGGGTTCTAGTTGGAGGTCCCTCACATGTACACACACTTGAAAGTTATGTCTAAGCTGTCAGAAAAAGAATTAGAAGGAGTGTGTGTATGTGTGTGCGCACACACACTCGCTTCCTCTCGTGGGAGCTATTGGGCCTCTGAGGGGCCACAGCACGATACTCACTCCCACACACACACACACACACACACACACACATACACACACGCATGTACACAGCTGATTCACTGACGGCTGATCTTCCACAGGCATGGCCACTTTTGTATTGGTTCGACAAAGCCCTTGACAGTACACACAATCTTTTCTGTGATTTTCCTTCAGTGCTACACTATGTCTGCTTTGGATTATCCTCAGTAATGATCTAGCTTCCATTCATGTGATCCTCACCAGCCTCTTCCTCTTCCTCACCAGCTTGGGCTTTTTTCTCATAAACCTTAGGCGTGTGTGTGTGTGTATGTGTGTAACTGACCCCCAGTAGAAGTGCCATGGACCAGCTCCAGATGCTTCTACCACCGCCCCTCCATTAAATGCTCTCCCACACGCTCCCGCTACTTCCACCAGGAGACCTTGTCCCCTCCCCCTCCTCCTGCTCGTTTTTCCATGTCCTTTTTTGGTGAAAATGTTGAAAGAAAGAAGGGGAGGAAGACATCCACCAAAGCTAAGATGAGTGCACTGATCTGGCTGTGTTTGTTATGAGCTTATGTCTCATCAAGGTGATGAAACAGCATACTCAGCAAACACACACATATGATACATGTCTGTGCACACACACAGCTAATCCTGAAATCAGTGGTGTGTCACCTTGGGAACAGAACCTTTACAGAAGAAGGTAGAAACTTTACAGATTTTATTTTTTATTCCTTTTGCACAATTTCTGTTATGACGTTTCAGCACAGTAAACAGATGCTGGCACTTTCATTTCAAATAAAAAAAGTGGATATCGCAGATGAAAAGTTTTGTTACAACAGCAACAGTTGACACACATCAGCAAAATAACGGAATACATGCACATGCTCATGT
The DNA here is from genome assembly GCA_037974565.1 of Clupeocharax schoutedeni. Classification (NCBI taxonomy): domain Eukaryota; kingdom Metazoa; phylum Chordata; class Actinopteri; order Characiformes; family Alestidae; genus Clupeocharax; species Clupeocharax schoutedeni. Next base: position 14,030,757 of record JBBPDH010000007.1, read on the forward strand.
AGACAGTTACATTTATTATATAGTTTTTCACTTATTCATGTTTCCCCTTCAGTTATCTCACTGCTATGATTCACTCTTCTGTAAAAATCCATTGTGTCACATTCTGAGAAAGAACACATTTGAGGATATATGTGCTAAGAAACAAAACAAAGCTATAATTTTGAAATAATCTTACTCTATGAGTAGCATTGCTGTATCTGCTGAATATGTTTATCTCCAGGAGCTGCATGTTGGGACAGTGTGAGACTTTTTTCAGTTTTATGTGAGTGGCAGGCTGCTGCCTCAGAGCACGCAGTTATTAGTGTCCGCAACGTTCTCAACAAAATCATTTTTATTAGATTTTTGTTGTTTATATTAATTGTCTAAAAAATGTAAAGGTTTGTTTTTCTATTGGTGCCTGCGGTTTGATAAAAAATGCATGCAGGCCTATTGCAAATCTAATATTACTCATAATTCAAAAAGTTGATGTGAGTGAAAAAAATGAAAGTAGATCTGAAATCAGCACGAAAACCTGCTTTAGAAAAGGTTTCTGATGATTACAATTTTTTCTTTTTTGTTGACCTGTGTAATCAGGGTGGTCCAAGGGTGCACTGGCATACACTCAGCTGGGTGCTGACCTCATTAAGGCAGCACAAAATAAAGTTTGACTTTGAAGTAGAGGCCTCAGATTATCTTCTACATTATATAGCTTTTTTAAACATTATTTCCTGACCCTAACTAATCTTACAGGTTTAGAAAAAATCACATCCAGTCTTAAGATTTGGATGCACATTGTAACATAGTAATAATTTCTCACACAATCCTGAGCTAGCTTATCCTAATGGATGTGATACAATAGTCAATGGGGACGTCTGAAGCACTGCACAACCACATATTTTGCTAGCCTGCAAATAACTAAGAATATCTGCAAAATACTTGCTTCTAAATGTATTTAGATCAGTTTTGAATACTTAAAGGGGACCTCACTTTAGTTATAACAGGTCTATCGGCTGTAAAAAACATGTTCATGAAGTTATTGTCACGAAATCACTTTCACATAAAGATATATTACCAGCTTTATTCTTCAGTTTTGGTCCCTTTCAAAATGCCCTGTTTGGGCAGTTGGCTTAGTGACATCCCACTATGCCAATTTGCATAGAATTTGCATAGAACTACCCCTCATCTGTCGAGACCCAACCCACTAGCCTGAGGGGTGGGCAGTATTCTGTGTTGTAAAAATATCTGTTCAAAGCTGTGAAAGTTAGGGATGAAAGACTTTTTGCTTGAAAAACTTTTATTGCGTTCCCTCACTATCGCCATGGTATTTATGTTCTAGCTGTTGGTTTTCAGTGTAAACTATACAATACGAATGTGTGTTTTTATTCCATGATATCTTCAAGATGTTTCAAATGAAACTGAAGTGTTCTGTAAGCATCTGTGGGGCATATTTAGGGTTTACACCATAAAAAATGCATTTTTTTTTTTGCAAAAATGCAAAAATATCAATACACAATGTGGTTTATCACTATACGCGGGTACTCTACTTCTGTACTTCCGAATAACTGTACTTCTCTTATCAATGTGTCAATATTTCACATTGAATTTCAGTTGAATTTCAACTCCATCAGGTCCATACCAGTAATTCTAATGTTTTAGAATTACAGTTACCCTAGACATCCATTAACTGTAGCAGATGGATAATGGACAACACCATTTCCCTGCGCATGGGTTGAAGTTTTCTACAGGCAGAATTTACCACTGTTGATTATATGACATCGCTAGTGAAAGTGACTGTGAGAGAACATTTTCAGCTAGGCTATCAAATCACTGGAGAGAATTTTCAACAGAATACACCATAATATTCCTGACGAATTAATCTCGCTGAAGATTTAGAGGGTCAATCAGAATACAGGGATTCAAATAGATGGTCAGAGTTAAGCTAGGGACAATTCAATCTGCCTATAAGATTGTTGGATTTAAAATGTAACCAGACAAGCACATGACAGGAGGGAAAATTGCTAAATAGATGAGGGTGGCAGGGAATCAAGAAAACCTGTGTAATTTAAACGTGATTTAAGCTTGATGTTCGTTACTGAGTGGTTCACTTTGACTGGAGGCAGCAAGCGGTTGCATCTGCCAAAATCATCACACACTCCAATCATATCAAATGAACTCAGAGAATAATACACTTACAACTAGATTCATTCTCAAAATATTTATTAACAAAAAACATCAACAAACATCCTTGCATCTTAATGAGATTTTTTTTTATCACATTCCCAATCTTGACATCTGTACTGCATGGTTCTAAAACAAACACAAATAAAAAAAAGCATTAGCTAACTCTGACTAGCCAGCATCAAAGCTCAAAGTGAATATGTATATTAAGAATTTTTCACGGTGATATTAGTAATATTATTTTTTAGTAACAGAGCTATTATTATTAGTCTGGAAAGCAAAAAAAGTAGGAGAACACAAACAGCATGCATTCCTCCTACTGACATATTCATATTGCAACATACATTTTTGGGGCTCGCCCAATCATTCACACTTCTCAAAAATGGCTCAAAGAAATACAAAATTAAAGCACATAACATACAAAAGACTATAAAAATGCTGAGCGATGAGCTTGTATAGATTAGACCAGAGGATATGGGAACAGCAAGCAGACAGGAAACGGAAAGGTCGGTGCTGTTTATGTACAGTGTATGCATGCTGTGTCTTTGAACTTCTTTGACTGTGCACAAGATATTTTCAAGCCATAGTGCAAATGCTAGATGCTTCCATCATAAATGTCATTTCCCACTTTTAGAAGCTACTTGTTGTCTGGTATAGAAGTATTTGGTATTCTCTCTTAGAGTGTGAAAAAAAAGTTTGGATGTAAAGTTGCAATATGCTCAGTAACAAAACAATGAAGCATATAGTAAACACTACAAGTGCTCACAGATTACAGCATTTAAATCCCTCGACTTTTTTTTTGTTTTTATAAAATCATTCATTGCCTTACCGACGTTTGTTTCCTGAAGGCACTACTTTTATCCAATGCAACAAAATTACTTAATTGGAACATTTGGGAACAATTGTGCATCTCGTTATCCAGGAGGACACCTTTGATTTAGATTTTCTTTGTTTTATAGTCTTTGACCACATTTTCATTACAATTACTCATTACTCACATGCCAGCTCTGAGAGGCAATTGGTCGATTATTTCTTCATTCGTTAAAGCTGTTACACAGCATGACTGTCACAGAATGGAAAAAGGATGAGCTATTTTCCACCCCATCAAAGAAATGCACCAGCCAGCTACAGAATCTACATGATCATGAAGACAGCGTTTGAGACTGAGCGTTTGAATTGAGCTTAGTATTGTTCTTTGGCAGGTGATTTAAAAAGGGCACTGTCTATAAATAAAAAGGAAAATGGAAATGAATAGTAAATGCTTAAAACACCCAAAGAGTGTGCAATACATTGCTCATAAGGCACATATCTGCATAGATTTATTTCTTCCAAGCCTGGTCTCACATAGATGCTTTGAGAGTTGCCTCACTGCGTTGCAATAAGGGGAACTACTCCTTTATAAAAATTTTTTAAAAATGATGCAGAACATGCCTCCATATGTCATGAATGTTGTCTGCATCCTGGCTGAGAATCAAATAGCAATAAGACAGCTTGTATATACAGCAGTGTTTCCTGAGCAGGATCAGTATGGGTGAAAGCTCTAGAGATTCTCTCAATCTGCAAGTGTGGAGACATGCAAGAACATGTGGAAGTTTGGACGGAGGCTCTATAGATTGCTGTTGCAGTCACGACAGAGGATCTCATCTCTCTCTGGGAAGAATCCAGCCCCCACAAGTGACACTGAGCATCTGCTGCAGGTGAAGCATGTCTGGTGCCACTGCCGGTCCTCAAAAGAGATGTACTTCCCTCCACCAAAACCTGAAAACACATCCACATGTGGCCCAAGAACTCAATGGCAAAAACCAGAATGATTCTACATGTAGTAGCTTTACTGTACCTGTGATTGGTTTGCTACATGCCTCACACTTCTTGGCATAAAGGTTGCCAAAGCACTTGAGGCAGTATGGACTATCATCTCGGGAGGTGAAGTGCTGGCCAGCTAGTGGCACCTTACAGCCTGTACACAGAAAGCACTCCTTATGCCAGGGTTCGTCACGGTAGGTCACTCCACCTTTGGCCAGGACCTGAAACAGAGGCACTAAGTAAATGACAAAAAAGTGTAAAAAAATCTGTTAGGTAATAGATGATATTTTAATGCTGTGATTGTACTCATTTTCAAGTGAAAATAATGAAACACATAGTAAAAACAAAAATAGTAGTAACCATTTTGAGGAAAATAACACATCCATAAGAACTTATTTCACATTATATTTGCCTTTAATTATTATCTTAATGAAACAAATCAATGATAATCCTTTAATGATCCAAATCCTAATCCATCCTGAATGTTTCGACATATTGTTACATTGTTAAATTTCTTGCAAAGGCTTTTGGCTTTTAGTTATCGGGAAACTGCTGGAGGCCACTGACCTGTTTGCATCGAGTGCAGCGAGGGGCAAACTTGTTCTCATAGCAGGGCACACAGTAGTGGTCATCCTTATCTGGGATAAAAGACTTGGAGCCAATAGGCTGCTCACAGCTGCTACAAATGAAACAGCCCTCGTGCCATGTGGAGCCACCATACTCTAGCTTCCTAGTGCCTGAGAGGAACACACAGAGAGAGAGAGAGAGAACAAAAGGCAAAAAAATGAATGTGAATATACATATGCTGAGATAACAGGAAAGGGTAGCTAAGAGCATCATCAAACTGAAGTTCAACAGACCTTGATTTCTGATCATGCTTTTCAAGTAACAGCAATTTGACCTGATATCATTAGCATCAAAAATGTTCTTCAGAGTCTACTAAATGTTCACAAGTTCTCCAGATCAAAAGGCCAGTTAAGATTTTCCTGAAGGAGGCCAGCTGAGATTTTACTCAATGTGCTTTACTCTGCAAACGGGAGATATAATCCTCCGGCCTGTTTGAAGAAGTATTCTGTTACAGCTAAAGTAGCTCTTTCAAGTTGGAGGCTCCAAAGGGAGAGTATGAAAGCAGCCACTTTTGCACTGTAGACCACTTGAGGTGAAATTGAAGTGAAAAAAAAAAATATGCAAAGAGTGCTCAAGTGAACTGCTATAACAGATACAGCCAGCTATTGTTCTTGACTTGTCGGCTCCGGTTTACAATTAGAAGTTCTGACCACTAACTATGTGTTTCTCTTCCACAATGAAAGCTTCAGTGTTAAAGAAATGAAAGAAGCCTTGCTCTGTTGAATCAAAGTGATTGCTTCTTGTGTTCACATCTAGGATTATTTATAAAGAAGTGTTTAAAATGGAATGACAGGCTTTATGTTGTGCTTTAGAGGGCCACGTAAAATAAAGTTTTTGTTGTTGTTTTTTTTTACACAAGTGAGAGAACAAAACTCGTTTAATGCCTGGAATCCTTTACTGTTTTATGGCTCGTTCTGGCATATACAGACCTGCTGAAATAGTTTACAGGCTTATCTTCTCCTCTCATCATACGCTTGGCAGAATGCCGTACACAAGGATTTGGCAGAGAGACAGCTAAGATCGGCAAACTGGCAATTACTCTGTCGAATCTAGCCTTGGCGCTGACTGGTTAACTTTCTACCTCTCTCTCTTCCTCTCTCTCCCAGTAGCCCTATCAGCACAATCTTTACACTGGTAACGCTTCCTCCTTCATCCTGCTTCTCTCTGGTCTCATCTTAGTCACCACCTAGTAATGTTGCCCCCATATCTGCAGTATTAAATGTATCCTATGAGTATCATGTGAATATCTGTGGTTCTATACACAACAACATGTCACCAAAAAGGACAGTGTCATAACGTGTCTCTGTGGCAGGGTCATACCAGGCATGACGGTCTTATCGCAGGCCACGCACTTGGAGGAGAACTCGTTGCAGTAGCAGTCATTGCAGAGCAGGGCATCGTCCTGGCTGGTGAAGGGCTCGTCAGCCAGTGAACGGTCGCAGCGGAAACAGCGGAAGCAGTGCTCATGGTAGTGCCTATCTTCGTAGAACAGCTCCTACGCATGCACACACACACACATGCACACACACACACACACACACACACACACACACACACACACACACACACACACACACACA
>JBBPDH010000007.1:14076894-14093538 GCA_037974565.1 Clupeocharax schoutedeni
CAAAATGACAAGTTTATTTTGGTAAACAAAAGCATTTCTGTCTTGTTACCAGAAATTCTGTTTCTTTTTTCATTTACCATATTTCCAGCCAAGCTAAACAAGTGCTCACTCTCCACGCTTGTGCATGAGGCAGAGAGGTAGAGGCGCGGACAGGTGTGGCAAGTGCAGCAACTTTTTCATCCTCTTTGTTCAAAGTAAAAAAAAACTAAATGGCGGACATTTCAGCACGTCTGAGGCTACATTTACAAGACACGTCTTGTTGATATTTGGCAGTAGGCGTGCCTTCCACACTGGGAGCGTAGCAGGGGCAACCAATTGCTGTTGAGCAGATTTGAATGGCAGGTGCTCACGGAGAAACGCCTCCGTTGAGCATACACGTGAACACAGCCTGAATGCGCGCGTGTCTGTGCTGCAAGTAAAGCGTATGAGTTTAAAATCGGCAATACGTGTGAGTGATCGGCCGATCAGGCCAAAAATCGCCCGTTTCCGATCGCTGGCCGATTGATCGGTGCATCCCTAATTATTGTCTTCTTTTTTTGCCCTGTTCTTGTAAAGATATTGTTTGAAAATGGCTAAATATTTCCTTTGTTTCTACTCCAGTGAAGGATTTTGACCTGGCTACACACCTGAACACAGTACCTGAGTTAGTGGACAGAGCTTATAACAGACCTACACTGGACACTCTGGTTAACAAGCGTGTTCTGGGAGCTGTGGAGTCAAAGACAGTCCGGGTTAGAAATGCCAGTTCGTTTTTTTTTTTTTATGTAGCTTTGTTTTCACATTTCTACTATTTAAAGGCCACTGCTGGAACAGGTCAGCACTTTGCACAGTACAGTTACTTTTGAGTATCTAAATAACCTTTTGGCACAGTAAAAGTGTAGTAGGTATGAATAGGTCTTAACAATATCCCAGTGTTATATAGTAGCCACTGTTATCTGCTTGAAATATGGTGGGTTTTTTTTCTTGCCAGAAAAGGCAACCTGTCTACATTACCTTGTATTACCTTGTACTGTTGAATGACAGGAAGGAAAAAATTGGCTTTTGGATCTCTCAAGCTTATACCAATAGTTAACCATTGAAACCACGAACAGGTGAATAACACAGATTATCTATGAATAATGTGGGCACCTGTCAATGGATGCAGAAAAATAGACAAGCACAAAGATCTGAGTGACGATAGCACATGAGTATCAGAACTGACAGCACAATTTCAGAGGCCTTGTGGAGTTGGAGCTGTTTAGTGAGGGGGACCTACATATTATTAGACAAACGCAATGGCTGATTGGTGTGTATAGCACACGGAATCATCGGAAACATGAAAATCCATCATTTCCATAAAAATCCATAATTTTTGACCTAAAATATTTGAGGTTTAAAAGCATAAAATGTTTTTTGATATGGTGGTATATTTATTGTTTAATTATCCAATATTTTCTGCATTCAGAAGAATTCTTGCCTCTTTGAGAATTGCTCCGTATAATCCTGAACACCCATTTTGATGACAGTAACACAGTGAACATCAAATTTATTTTTTCTTGAAGAAAATTTTGAGTTAATTGTTGAGTATACTGGGCTTTATTGGTCTTTAATAATACCTAATACTTAATGCTCTATAGAGGCTGGCCAAGCAGCGGAGATTTCAGTATGAGGAACTGTCTCAGCGTATTGATCGAGAGAAGAAAATGTTTGTCATCACTCAGAAGATCCAAACTCGCAAAGACCTTCAAGTAAGAGCACAGATTCACACTAATTAAGCAGGATTTATTTTCATATACATGCATGTTCAAATGTCAGGTAATTTAATTGTCTTCTCCTCTCCTTGTATCTTTCATTCTTAAACTTTACTACAGGCACTAAAAATATCTGACGTACCTTTATCATTCACAGGACAAGAAGAAGAGGGTAAAAGTCAAGAATGAGACGACCACTGCTCCTGCTGTCTATAAATTTGAGGCCAAGAGGAAACGATAAAGTTTTCTGCTCCTTAAGATATGTATTCTTTATAGAACACACTTTTCTTGAAACACCCATCTCCACTGACTCCTGGTCTAAGGCCTTCTATGAAGCCAGTCCAGGCTCAGACTTGATGTGGTATTATATCTGCAATACCTATTTCATGAAGGTTTGCCATATGCAGAGTATATTGGTTGAGTGGAATGACACTTGACTGGAGATTTTGTTTCCTAAACTAAACCTGGTAATCTTCATTTTTGAACAGCTGCTTTTTAATTTTGCTCACTTTGAAAATAATATTCTGCATATATTTATGCAGTGAGTTTTCCATTGTTCTGGTTTGTTCCAAAATAAATCCTTGTGCACTGTTGCAAAGTTTTTATTTGTCAGTAGGTGGCAGTAGCATATCTTGCTATCAAATTAATTCTACGTTTGGAATGATGGAAACATGAGTAGGCAGCTTTCCCCCATTTTTTATATTTATTATTAAGCTAGTTTTATACTTCACTACTCTTGGAAGAAAGCAAGTTACTTATTTTGATGTATTATGACTTGGTGACACAGTAAAATCTGAAGTTCTTTATCATTACATTTGAGGAACTGATTAAAACGTTATCAGGTAAAATACAATTTATTAACGGTATTGACATTTTAATGCACTTTGGATCGATTCCCCTTAGTAACAGAACCTAAATTGGTGGACTTTCTCTTCTAGAATTCTATTTCTAGTGCTAGATTCTTCTTTCTAAGCATTTGTTAACTGTCCTGATGTGCTGAAATGCTAAAGCATGATAATATATTACACTGTTTACATTAAACCATATGTAAGGAGCATAAAGCATGCATGATACAGCCTCTATATAAATATTATCTTATTTTTTAATATATATATATATATACACTGTACTATATATACTGCTCACAAAAAGTTAGGGATATTTGGCTTCATGAAAAACGTACGTTCACACTACAGTGATATATTATTATAGGGCACTAAGTAGGGCACTAAAGTAGAAGCATGCATTTATGCATCTCAAACCATTTATTGAAACAAAAGCCAACAGCAGTGCTGTGTACACCACAACAAAATACATTAATGTCTCAATAACGTCATGCACCCTTGAGCATCAATTACAGCTTGACAACGACATCTCATGCTGTTCACAAGTCGACTTATTGGCAACTGAGGCATAGCATACCACTCTTGAAGGGCAGGCCTCAGGTTATTGAAGTTCTGGGGTACAGAGTAACAAGTCTTTACACGTCGTCTCAGCTGATCCTGTAGGTTTTCTATGGGATTCAGGTCTGGAGAAAGTGCAGGCCACTACACTTGAGATACCTCAGTCTCCAACAGTCGTATCCTAATGATGCAACCACGATGAGCTGGAGCATTGTCGTCTATGAAGATGAAACTATGCCTGTGTTGTTCATGCAGGGGCACAAATGACTGGATTAATGGTGTTATTCGGGTAGTATGGGCTTGTTACTCTGCCATTCTCAAAGTATAGGGCACTTCTGTATTGACTAGACACACCTGCCCACCACCACCACCACCAAAGGCTGGTCTGGTGACAGCTGTGACTGATGCGTAGCGCTCTCCTTGTCGGTGGAGCCATCATTACTGCTCAACGTAAATCGACTTTCATCAGAGAACAGTTCTGAGGCCCACTGCGTTCAGCGTAAATGCTCATTGGATGATGCCTGGAGTTGAGTGGCATTCAATGTCTGGTTCCGCTGGGCACTGTTCACAATGAAGCTGTCACCAGTGTGGGATGAGGCCAAAGAATGTTCACTTCTATTCCTTTCTCTCTGTATCTCTGTTGCAACCTGCTGATGACACTCTAAGCTCAGTGGCCACTTCCGTCTGAGAACATCCCATTTGAAGCCTCACATAGGTGAGGTACTGTTGATCAATTCTTAGTCTCTCAATGTGAACAGCATGAGGAGGACTGTTTAAAAGACTTAAAAGTTGGAGAAGTGCATTCACACGTTTAGGAAGGGTCACATTAAGTTCAACTGTAAAGTTTGAAGTGCTTTTTAGATTCATCCTGACATTTCATCTGAAGGCCAAATATCCAGGGCATACCGGGCCGATGGTAAATTTGGGCCGGTGCGGAATCCCGTCATCATCCTTCAGGTGCTATGAGTTCAGATGCCTCTACAGAAGGTAGTTTGTTTAAGCATTTTAGTCAATTTTTGAAGGAATCGGTGTAGATTTAGATGGGAAAACAACACATTTTGGTTACTTTTGCTTGTGTTCGTTTCTGAGCCCTAAAAAGATATTGTCTGAATGTTGCATTTCAGGCAGAGACGTTTTATTTACATTTTATGTTAATACTGTCTGAATAAAATTTCCATATACAGTATACCTGCACCTCTTTTTTCACTTTCAGCACAACAGGATGCATCTTAAGTGATGAGATCTATTCTCAACCTCAAAATGTTTTTTTTAATGTAACTTATGTCTGTGATTGTTCAGTGGTATGACAGAAGGAGAAGATTGAAGGAGGTTCAAATAGAAGGACGCTGTATTGAAAATGTAAAAAAATAATTGAGCTGAGCGCTTGGGTCAAATAAATAAGAATGAATGAATGTGAACTAATTCAAATGAACTTTGCACTAGCTCTTTTTAGTCGGAACTGGCACAACACTATATATACATACATACTGTGCAAAAGTCTTAGGCATCTGAGAAAATTATGCTAAAAAGCTGTTTACTACTGGGCAGGAGTGTTAAGTTAGTGTTAAGACACAAATACAAACAACATTATTACAGTAAAGGGTGGTTTTATGTATGAAAAAGTGTTCGCTTAACCATTTCCAGACCTTTCCTCATGGAAACCCAGTTTTACTTGCAGCTCGACCAAATACCCAGTTAGGTTCTTTTTACTTCAGTAGATTAAATTAGGTGTGTTGAATTTTATGGAATTTTATTCATTCACCCAATGACTGGAAGCACTGAGCAGAAACCTGGATCCGAGCCTGTGTTGTTCTAATCAGCTTACAAAATATTGAGTGCTTTTTAGAAAATGTTTACAGCATTTTTACTGCTTTCTTGTTTGTTTGCATTTGTTCTAATATTCAGCTATGATTTTGTCGGATAAAATAAACCCACTGCAGATATCAATGACTTCAAACAATTTGCTCAGGTGCCGAAGACTTATATATATATTGCTCAAAAAAGTAAAGGGAACACTTAAACAAAACAATGTAACTTCAAGTCAATCACACGTCTGTGAATTCAAACTGTCCACTTAGGAGGCAACACTGATTTACAGCCTACACTCAGTGTTGCCTCCTAAGTGGACAGTTTGAATTCACAGACATGTGATTGACTTGAAGTTACATTGTATTGTTTAAGTGTTCCCTTAAAAAAAAAAAAAATATATATATATATATATATATGGGTCAGACCATCTCCAAAACAGTATGTCGTATTGATTTTTCCCAGTATACTGTGTTTACTGCAAATTTTGTCCAAGGAAGTGCACCCAGTAAAGTGGCAACAGGTTCATATGCACTCAAGTCTCTCTGATATGTGTAGAGAATGAAGGCTAGTCCATCTAGCCTTATCCCACCCACTGTTTTTTGTGTGCTGCTTACCTGCTAAAGAACTGGCAGCACATTGCTCTGGGAAGAAGGTAAGTCAGCAGAGGCAGTGTGACACTGTACAATATTCTGTTAGGAATCCTTGATTCTTGGCATTCATGTGGATGTTTCTTTGACACGTACTGCCAACCTAAACGTTGCAGAATAATCTCACACTGTGAACATTGGTCATGATGAAGAGTCTGAGGTGTTAACTCAGCCAGTCTGGTCAAGCGTCTGAGGGATATGTCTTGGGGGTCGTTACCTCAATGGGTCGCAGCTGTTTGGTGGCACGAACGGGACCTACACAATATTAGAAAGGAGGTTTTAGTGTTGTGGCCAATTGATGTTTGTGCGTGGCACCTGAGAAAGTGTATTTAAAAGCTGCCTGGCTGTTTAGTAGTATCATATGTGTTTAAATATACCCGCTAAACAGCCAGGCAGATTTTAAATATAATTTCAAATAAACGCAAATTACTAATTGCCATTTCCAGACCTCCTCTTGTAGAAGCCCAGTTGTGCTTATATTTTCTATTAAATACCAGGTTCATAATAAGCACATCATTAGATAAAATCAGGTGTGCTGTTGATGGAATTTCACAAATCCAGGAGGCAGAGAAGGCATGCGTTTTTCATGTTGACTGTTATTGTAATGTGTTTTTCATGGCAAAAATACACGTACTGCTGAAACGGTGTCCATGTTATATGTGGTTTCTTTTATAAGACTTGATCTCTTGGAAGAATTAGAAGGATTTCTAATACATAGTGTACTTCAACTAATTTGTTAAAAATGTGTATGGAATTGCTTTTTAATGTATTTTGAGTGTGACTGTCACATGAACAGATAGCAACTGTTTACATTAGGATGCTCTTGGGCTTGCTTTTCAGGCTGCAGGCCGAAGGCTCGGACCTCTCTCCTTAGCAGACCTTGATTGATCATGCTGCTGCCAGCAGCTTCATAAACGGACCCCATCCATCAGCCTCTCCTGGGATGGATGGGAGGGGCAAGCAAACGACAGGGAAATGTCACTGTTCTGAGGAGACAAGAGGGGCAGACCAGGGCGCTATCCCTGCCAGAGCTGACTGCTACAAAGGTGTGTATGTGTCAGAATGGAACAACATACACAAACTATTGCCTGTGCCCAACATGCTAAAAATGAATATAATCAATACAAATGTGCTGCATTTAACAGTACATTGTTTAAAATACACATGATAAAAAGCATTTTAATGAAACTGTTAGGTAAATTAAAACCTTTAATGTACAGAAATGTTCCTTAGAGAATTAAAACTCCTGTTGCATCACTCAACATCAATTTTTGTTTTTAGTTTTATGTGAGTAAATATGGCTTACATCAATGTCACAATGGTTACATAGTCATTTGTTGGAATGGAATAATGTGTGCCTGTTTAAAATAGTGTGATTGACAGGCAACATTGTCACAACCACAGTGATATTTAGCACAGAGTCCCTCAGTGACGCATCGATATTGGCTTTGTGTGTTTGCACAGTTTAGTACCCAGAGATAGCAAGACAGACCCTGTTGGTCATTGCCATGCCCGTGTGCGTGTATACGTCAGTGTGGTTGCTTCAAAGTGGGCATGGGAGGGGGGGTCAATCGGCCTTGTGCGCAGTTCCACAACATTTCCGCCTGCCATTACACAGTTGGTTCACTGTTCTGACTGAAGCCAGTCTTTCATTCACGTCAACTCAGAACAGGGAGTCATTAAAGGGGGTCATGGAGTGGGGTGTGTTGAGGGTGACCCTCAGATTTTAAAGATATAGGTCAGAATCCTCTCATTGTGCCATAATGTTCTACTCATTGGTGACTGTGCAAGAGGCTTCCTGAAACCCCTCAGGCCCAGTCCAGAGATTTGTTAAGGGCTTTGAATGCAGCCACAGCTGTGGCCTGTGAAAATGCATACAACTTTGTGTAATCTCATAAAACCGAAGAAGATTGAGATTTTGCCTATTAATTTGGCTGATATACGACGTGTTCTTTCTTGCTTTACATTATACACTAATGGCATACTGAGTTCCAGCAATAATATACTAATAGATCAGCAAATGACTCGCATGGCCTAGTAAAAGGTGGTGCAGGAGGTTTTGCCAGGAAAGTTCCTAAGCAAGCCTGGTGGCTTTGTAGGTGTAGCCAGATTCCACCCCCTCAGTGCTTTTCATATTTTGGGAGATATTCAGGCAGGGTTCACACTGATGTGTGAATCCAGTGTGTATCCAGAGGCCTGCAGGGTGGAGGGTTGAAGGAAGTAGCAGTAAAGAATTAAACTGCTGGTAGAAGCAAAGCTAATAGGCCTTGTCACAACTGACAAGCATTAGGCTCGGATGTGTGCAGGCTTAGTTCTCCTTAGGGAAAAAAGAAATGCTTGATACTTCGGCATGAAAAAAATTGTCTTTGCCCTAAAATCTATCCTGGGCTGCTAAAATTAGCATGCATTGGCTAAAAAAACCTATACTAGGGCATATTGCTTGTTTTTAATTAGTGATGTTTCTAAATAAGAAAAAAAATATTACATGTAATATAATGTAAATATAGATAATGTATACAGCCATGATATAAAATAAGAGAATTTTTCTTAATGTTACGTAATTGCATAATCATGATGTATCTATGGCTTGAGTACAGTACACTGGATATCAGTTTGCAGGCATATTTACCAGTTAGATATATTTTCCATTGCGATATAGCTGTTCTTGGTAAAAAACATGGTTTTAAAGTATTAACTTTGGAAGATGGAAACCACCTCTAAAAAGTTAATAGGAAGTCTACTCACTCATCTGTTCTCTGAGATTGGATAGCCTGAAACCTCCCTCAGTAATGAACACATCAAGTAATCATGAGTGTTGGTAATTAACTGAATTATGCTCACCTGGGCTGAAGCTGCTCCTCTCCTTGAACAGCAGTGGCACGACCCAGCGCTCGCCTCTGAAGCTATATTCAAACCTTGTAACACCATTAGAAATCACAGCTTTCGCTTTGAACACATTTCTTAATGTATGAGATGATGGAAATATTGAGACATTAATTTCACCTGTAAAACATGTTTTTTGAGATTGTGTTATACATCTGTTTTAAGCTGCCTGGTTATATTGTTTTATCATGTGGTGTAGTATACTACAATATATCACTGTTTCCTACTATTTTCTAGAAACTACCTGCAGAAAATGGGAAAAAGTCCAACCATTCTTCCAGTTCACTCCAGGCTGGTTTGTTCATAAGTATAACACCTGCTAAAGGCCTAATCCAGCCTTCTTTCTGAAGTCTCAGCGATTGCCCCGGCACCTGAGCCCACTGGAGCAAAGTGGCTATACCTTTCTCACCTGTCCTGCACCTCAAAAGACTGCCTTCATCAGAGATTTTCAGAGCACCACTTATTGATTCTCCAATTACAGAGGAGGAAGGGGTGAGGGAGCATTGGCTCTGAGAGCAAGCACCTCATATCTGGCCTTTTTAGCCTCTGTGTGGTGTGTCGCTCTGCTTTTGAAGTAGAATGACTGCGGAGAGACCAGGAGGGGGTTTGTCTCAGAGCCAGGGGGAAGATGTTCTGAAGGAAAATCTTTACAACTGTGTGTGTGTGTGTGTGTGTGTGTGTGTGTGTGTGTGTGTGTGTGTGTGTGTGTGAAAAAGAGTGAAAGAGTGAGGTGGGATCACAGAAACCTCTTTAAATTGCCACTAATGAGCCAAGAGGCTGCTTGGAAAGAGGCACTTGAATTGATTAAATTTGCATGGGTGTCTAAATCATGGTGAGGCCTCCTCCCCAGCCGAGCATGTTCTCTCTTTGCTCCCCTGACACGGGGGTGGGGGGTTGCTCACTATGGGTGAGAGGACTGGACGAGATGGGACGGGCCATGTTGTGGCGCTCACCCATCTGCCTGGGTGTTACGGTTAGTCCA
The DNA here is from genome assembly GCA_037974565.1 of Clupeocharax schoutedeni. Taxonomy (NCBI): domain Eukaryota; kingdom Metazoa; phylum Chordata; class Actinopteri; order Characiformes; family Alestidae; genus Clupeocharax; species Clupeocharax schoutedeni. The sequence goes on from JBBPDH010000007.1 coordinate 14,086,349, forward strand.
TCACTCTCCTCCTGGCAGCCATGTGCCCGGGGGACGTGTTCATTACGCTTTAACTACCGGATCTGTCCTTGTCCCCCAGCGCAGACACTGTCTGTCTGTGTGTCTCTCTGTGGCTTTGCTGGCTCAGACTCATTCACAGCGTACAGCTTGTACACTCACTGTTCCTGTATGGTCCTGACTGGACTGGATAGAAGACAGCACGCAGTCCATCTGGGATGATACAAGGTTGCTGATTGTTTGGTGGTGTGATGTTTGCTGGCGTACTCTATAATTTTCTCCTTTTTCTCATTTCTTCTCTCTCTCTCTCTCTCTCTCTCTCTCTACGTTAGTCACTGAGACTGGTCTTAGCGTCTGTGTGATTGCTGTAATCAGATAGCTCTGTTAATCAGAGTGTGTTCGTCAGTGTCCTGATGAGTGGCTCTCGCTGATTGTGATGTGGTGCCTCTGTCTTCCTCTTTGCCCCTCCTTTTCATACACTCCTTTTTCAGCCTGCACATCCCTGGATGATGCCACATCCTCACCAGGAATATTACTATAGGACCTGCAAAAAGTCTCAGAGGGCAAGAGATAAGCAGACTCAAGGGTTGGAAAGTGTGTGTGTGTGTGTGGCGGGACACACTTGAATACTTTATAATCCAATCCTATCAGAGAAGAAGTCTTTTAGAGATTGACAACACTCCCCCCTCTTCCATTACTTGTATTTTTTATGAGGAGTCCAAGCACTAATGCTATGATGGCAGCCTCATCAGGCAAGTCCCTACCAGGGCTGATACAAATTAATTAACCTAATTAGAGGCTGTGATTGCGGGCGTGATTGTGAGGGATTTGCGGGGGGAGGCGTAGAGGGAGGGAGGGAGGGGGCTGTGCTGGCAGCAACGGCTGAGGCTGAAACAAGCCGGGAGGTGTGGGAGAGAGGCCAGAGCGCTCTGCATGGCTAATGAGCGCAACACACACATTACCCCCCCCAACCACACATCCTCCAGCTTTCCTTTCTTACTAAAACTCTCACTTTTCCTCTCATCCTCTTGCAATATCTATCATTTCACCACTCGTTTTTCTCTCCATACCAAAGAGCTGGGTTAAGGCTAGATCAACATTCTGTGTGTCTTTAGAATGCCCAGAAAAATAACTGAAAAGACAACTGAACCAATGCGAGTGAGGGAGAACGTCCCACAACAGTACAAAAGGAGGCAAAACATTCTTGAGAATGCTAACAATTGAGCATATATACCAATACAGTTTGCTTTTCCAGGTGCCTTGATTTTTTTTTATAAAAATCCCAAATGGATACTGAACCACTTTTGGTTTCTGGATCAACCTATTGTTGAATGGCTCTGGAAAGAAATTGTAAATGATATGTATAATTATCTAACAGCAACTGAAAGATTAAACGACTGCCCCATAACGTTTTGACTTTAAATTCTCATTTTTTTCTTCTAGAAATCTTGCCTTATGCATCTTCTTCAATAGCCCTACTGATTTTTCCCTATTGCTGTGTTGCTTTCAATTTTATTTTCCTTTCTTATTATCCCTCTCGGATTCCTCTCCCCGTGCTCCTCTCTCCCTCCCTTCATGCTCTCTAATGTTGATATTATAGAACCATCCATTCCACTGGGCACTGCGATACTTATCTTCTGCCTCTAGTGTGTATCCCTCAGAAGGTCTCTCCATCATGTTCATGCTCACGCGCTTGGCCATACACACACACACACACACACACACACACACAGCAATATTTAAATTCTTTGCTATTTGTATTGGAAACAGAACAAAGATATTCTGGAGAGCGAAGCAAAATGCCGTTTCTTGCCTGGATCAGCACTTCTAATGATCTTAATGAGTTGGAGGAAAAAGACTGGGAGCAAAAAATCCCTCAGAAGTGCCATACTCTGTTACCGCCCTGTAGAAACATAAAACCCCATCCAGTACTCGTCTGACTGTAATGTCACCTTCGACTCTAGCAGCTCATCACTGTTCCAGTATACATTTACCTTCTCCTTTAGAATGGGCAAAGACAGGGATTATGGAACGCGCCTGCCCATTTCTCTGTGATGGAAATTTGATAGAAATTTTGTTTATTTACTTTTTTTCTCAATTTGAAACACTGGTCATGTAATGTTTGGGGCTTTTGCTTGTTTACCCTTGTTGATACATTAATCACCTTATTAGAGTTGTCTGTTGTAGTAATTTGCAAGTCCTCTATATAAGGGTTTGCCAAAAAACATTTTATGAAATGTGTGAACCTGTGAGATCGCCCTGTATCAGTTTGTCTGTGCGATCACTGCATTTATAACTAGAATCAAACACATGCACTGTATTTTGATGAGCGAGAATGTTGGTGAATGACATTAATTGCAACAAATTTGGGAAGATATGATAGTAGTGATTATAGGAGGGCCAAATATTAGCTCTTAAATCTTACAACATTTAAGAGCTGATCCCAGAAACAGAGACACAAGAAGCAATAGCCAGTGATCTGTTTCCTCTTTTTTGGTTTCAACAGTAATTCAACTGCAGTTGCAAAGAAGGTGTGAAGAAGCTTTCAAATGCACTTTAATGCAATGTTTTCAGCCTGGTCTTGTTTCCACTGCTTTCAACACATAAGATCCAAATAATCAGTCATTACATTTGCAACACCACGTTGTTTGGTTGAGTTAAGGCATGCCTGCAGGTCCAGGGTTGAGAAACAATGCTTTAATGTAATGTTACGCTTTACCAATTTATGGGTCCAAAACCTTCACCATCTTGTGATGGTTCTTATAACTTAAAGAAGGTTTGTCACAATTACACATCCCATTTACAAACATGGGTCTTGTAAGAGATGTCCCTTAAATGGTTTATTGGGACACCTACAATTGTTGTTTTATGAGACCCCTATTTTTTAGAGGTTAGGCAAGATTATACGACTACTAAAACCACAGCAGTTACTTTTCCTCTTAGCAAAAATAATCGTGGTGATCACGATCTTGAGGTTTTTAAACACCAGTTTAATTGTAACGATTATGGAGGCCCCTTACATCTCCCCTTAACTCTCTCTCTCTCTCTCTCTCTCTCTGAGATAAGCAGTGTTCCTTCAGGAAGAAGGCAAATAAAGCTCTTAAGGATTCTTCTCTCATTTGGCAGTCACACTTAAGACTTTAATTAAGCTGAGAGTGATACCCCAGCAATGAGCTGATGCTATCACGGGGCAGGCAAGGGTGCACAGCGAGCTGAGGGGCTGAGATCGGTCTTCGGACCAGTAAGTGCTTACACCAGAATCTGTGTGCGTATGTGTAAAGGCTCGGCGTTGCTCTCAAAGCTAAACAGCTGTAGAGCGGCCGCTATCAGATATTTATAAGAGGCTCATGAATATGGATGGCTGGCGAGATGGGACTGATGTTTGTCCTCTAAGAGGGGATGAAAGGAGAATGCGCTCTTCTCCCAGAGAGATTCAGTCAGGGCCGCTTGGAGAGGCAGGGGGAGGGGAGTGGAGGGAGGTAAACAAGAGAAGGAAGAGCAGAGCAGTAACTGGCAGAAGATGCAACTCCAGAGACAATACAATACTTCTCATGCACTCAGACCCTTTAGGCTTCATTCATTTAGCTGTGTTGCTTAATTACTACCCTCCCCTGAACAAAATCAAATAAAGTTCTTTAAACAACATCTGACCATATTCTTGACCATGTGATGTAAACTGAATACTTACACATGAAACCCCGCAGTGGACATCAATGAGAAAGAATGTCTAATAAAGCGGAAAGGCATCTCTAAAATGTTAAACTCTAAGATACACAGCCAGTTCCATAGTTACTGGCACCCTTAGTATAGAAGGTCAGACCATCTGTGAATTAAGACATCATCACATTTGGCAGTATGCCAGTATTTAAGGTTTACATGTAAATTGAATTGCATTTAGTCTATGATAGCTAAAAAGAAGAAAATAGAAGCAACATAATCAACAAAATAAAACTTCAAACAACACATATACATGTATAAATATATGTGTGTATAAACTTCTATATTTATATTTTTTTGTCATATAAATACAAAAATGTATAAAAATAATATTGTAAATAATGTGGAGATATATTTAAGCCTCGTAGTAGCAGGCCTTCCTTATATGTATGCTTTGTAGTAGCAGACATTAAAAGAAACAGTACTAATGCTCCAGAAAAATTGCATGGTTGCACACAGTAATATTGCACCTGAAATACTGTACATGTTGCACAAGAAAATATGATAATGATATCACCTAAAATGGGTTGATTTTATAAGCCAGTCATTTGCAAAAAAAAAAAAAGCTGCAGTAGGACAACAGCACTTTCTGCAAGGATCACAGGTGGAGATTTGGAGACAAACACAATGGCCTGACGGCACAAAGTGTCCAAAACATTTAGACACCACCCTTTAAAAAAAAACAACAAAATATTGTATCTGTTTTACCATTTTCTTTACCAAAATATCTGTATTCTCCAATTTGGTAAATAGTATTCAGTATATGGTATATGGTTTATATATATATGTATTTTTGGATTCCATGCGATTAACGGCGTAAAAAAAAAATTAATCGATGCCCACCTCTTATTTATATATATATATATATATATATAGATAGATAGATAGATAGATAGATAGATAGATAGATAGATAGACAGAGGTACAGCTAAATTTAGTTCTATAAATAATCAGATTTTTTTTTCATATTTCATGATATGTGTGGTTCATATAATGTGTGGTTGAGATAATTAACAATATATTGTTTCAGGACTTTTTACACATTGGAGTCAGAATCAGAAAAAATCACTGACCCCAGAGGAAATTGCTCATTTCTGCGATAAAAACAGCAGAAAAAAGCTCATGAAATAAACTATGCTGTATACATAGTGCTATAGGAAACTTACAGATTAGTGAATTACCAATTACTCAAATGGAGGTTATGAGTATGGAGCGTCTTTGCCAAAGGTTCCGACATTTATGGATCTGACTGCATGTTAGGTTGGAGTTGAAACTAGTAAATAAGATGAGAGCAGTGGCTTGAGCGAGCTCAGCATGGTCAGGGTCATTCATCGTCTGGTCAGAAGAAGCTGAAAAGCATATGACCTGCACCTCTCATCCTCCTGTCATCAGCTAATCCATTATGATTTATTGCCTGGAGCAAAGCTACCTAAACTTGCATTAGAACTTGCCAATTACCATAATTGCAACATTTTAATATGTTTAATAGGCTGACATGACCTTGCCCATTCGCTTGGCAGGTACGCGATGCACAAGACTGGAGCCTTGTGGAGTAGGCATATTTAAAACATTAATGGCAGATCTTATAGACTCATGGCTATGATGGAGCAGAGAAGAACGGGACTAGTGTGGGACCAAAAAGCATTTGAGACTATCAGAGTAAGGGAACAGAACATAAAGAAGCAGTGCATGGATGTAAACAAAAGACAGACTGTCTTCTGTTCAGCTCTAGTTGGGAACAAAGAAAAACAAAATGGCTCTGTGGTTAAGACTTTGACCGTGCAACCTTTGAAATACCTTTGTGCTGACTTTGGCTGCGTAGGAGCACTGAGGGGACTGCAGCAAAGGACGTCAGCGTGGGTGCAAAAGTGGCGGAGAGGGGGGACAGAATTTGAAAAATGCACCCCGAAAGACAGGAAGGGTCAACATTTTGGTTTTTGATTCTTTTGTGGAGTGGACAAATGATCCCCAATGCTGGACAATAATGTTTTTATGGGACTCTAAATTTTGAGATGAAGCGAACCATTGTGGCTATGTAATGGCCAACACGTGGCCAGGCTTGAACTGCTGTAGCTCTGTGTTGTGTTTGAGAGCACAGCGGCAAGATAGGCTTTGGCCTCAGAGTACTTTGCTCCAACAAGCAGCCACTTTGTTCCTGAGGGACAAGAGCCACTCAGAGAATAAATTACCTACAGGATAGGGCAGCCCGTGCCAGGCCAGCCTCCTTGCTCCCAGTGCTCTCTCTGCCTCTGCTCTGAGAGATAATGTTTCTGCCTCATCTGTGGCTGTCCTCCCACAGTCGGGAACCTTAGGAACAAAGAACTGCTCAGTCAAGCACTTTAACCTCTTCTGTCTTCTTTTGCTTGTCTCCTTGTTATTCTGCATTGTTTTTATTTTTCTTCTCATCATCTTCTTCTACTTCTACTTCTTCTTCTTCTTCCTCTGCTTTCTAGTTTACATTTACTTCTGCTGCTGCTTGTTCTCCTTGTCATTCTACTTTGTCGTGTGTTTTATTTACTTAACTTCTGCTTGTTCTCCTTGTTATCCTACTTCTTCTTCTTCTTCTTTTTCTTCTTCTTCTTCATTAAGTCCATCTTCTTTGTCTTCTTCTACTTCTTCTTTGTCTTCTGCTGCTGTGTGTTCACGTTGTTGTTTTTTGCTGTCTTTTTTGATGCAGTCTGTTTTCCTTTCTTCCTTTTCTTGTTGTTGTTGTTCTTCTTCTTCATTTTTTCTGTTTTTCTTTTTCATTTTTCTGCTTCTTGTCTGTATATTTTTGTGTCTTTTTCTTCTTCTGCTGCTGCTGCTTTTTCTTCTTATCTAACTCCTTCTCTTTCACATTGTTGAGTTAATAATATGCAGGACACTTATTAATTTAAAATAAATCTTACTCTGTTCTAATAATAGTAAGACCTCTCAGTATCATTGATTGCAATCTTTGATTTGTATCTTTTTGATTTACTTTTTTGAATCTCTTTAATCTTAGCTGTGGTCTCTTCCTATCTCCTGTAATATGTTTTCAAAGAAGCTGTAAAGAAGACATTGTTAGAGTTAAGGAGTCAGTATTCTCCAAAGACCACACTGGTTCAGACGGCTGTCCCTGTTTTCTGAATCACATTAATTAAACTACTTTCTCTTGGGAAGCTGATATTTGAAACATATCTTTCATTTTAGGGTTTGAGTACAAATTCTGTGAAATTCATGTCTTACATGTTTTGTGTCACAAAACTGAACTAATTCTCAGCATTACATTTTGGTAGTTTTACCGAAACAGATTTAAAAAGAACTTTTTTAAGTTATATTTCCTACTGAAAGCTTCTATCTGTTGGAAGAAATGTGAAATTTGTTTTCATTTTAGATGCTTTCCACATCACAATGATCACCAAAAGATGTATAGATGTATATACAGATGTATAGATGCTCTGACTGCAGTATCTTGGTTAAATAGTTGACTCAGATTTATGCTGTTTTTCAGGTAA